>APFE030266604.1:2527-25859 GCA_000404065.3 Pinus taeda | reverse complement strand
AAATATTTTTAATAATTTACAGCCTCAAGATTAACAACATCTAATCCATCTAATGTTAACAAATAGGATTAGAAAACAACATCTACACTAAAATACATGCATCTAATGTAAGAAATCAAATAAGCCTATAAATTAATATCTACACTAAAATCCACGCATCTAGTGCAAATAATCAAATATAATTAGAAATCAATGTCTATAGTGAAATCAATGCATCTAGTGCAAGCAATCAAATAAGATTAGAAATCACCATTTACACTGAAATCAATGCATCTAGAGCAAACAAACAAATACGATTAGAAATCAACATCTACACTGGAATAAATGCATCTAGTGCAAGAAATCAAACAGGATTAGAAATCATCATCTACACTGAAATTAATGCATCTAGTGCAAGAAATCAAATAAGATTAGAAATCATCATCTACATTGAAATCAATGCATCTAGTGCAAGAAATATTCTTCCCTCTCTCCCCCCTCCATCTATATCTATATCTCCCCCCATCTCTCCTTCTTTATTTCTCTATCTCACCCCCCCAAAACACACACACGCTCTCTCTCTACATATCTATCTATCTCTCCCTCCCTCTCCCTCTCTCTCTCTCTCTCTCTCTTCCTCCCTCTCTTCACCTTCCATCTATATCTCTATCTCCCTCTGCCTCTCCTTTGTCTCTCTATATCAACCCCAAAACATACACACTCTTTCTCCATATATATCTATCTCTCCCTCCCTCTTCATCTTTGTCTCCCTCTCTATTCCCCTTCTCTCCCTCTCTCCCCCTTTTATCTCTCTTCCCTCTCTCTCCATCTCCCTTATCACTCCTCTCTGTCTCCACCTTTTTCTCTCTATGTATTTCTTCTAACCTCCCTCTCTCTCCCCTCCCTCTCTCCTTCACTCTTTCACATCCTCTCTCTCTTTTTATCTCCCACCTCCCTCTGTCTCCCCCCCTCTCTCTGCCCTCCATCTTGATCACTATCTTCATCCCTCTCTCCTTCTCTTCCCCTTTAATTCCATCTCTCCTTATTTTTCTTTCTATCTCACCCTAAAACATACACACACTCTCTCCATCTCACCCTTGTCACTCTCTCTCTCCACTTTTCTCTCTATGTATTTCTTCTTCACACCCCTTCCCCCCCCGCCCCCCAATCTCCAATCTCTTTTCCTCCCTCCTAAGTTTCTCTTTGGTCCTTCCCTTCTCTCCCTTTCTCTCCTACCTCTTCTCTCCCCCCCGATCTCTCTCTCTCTCTCTAGCCTCAAACCTTGTATCTCTCGGCCTCCCCTCTCCCCCTACTCTTTCCTACTTCTCTCGCATCCTCTCTTTCTCTTTTTCTCTCTCTCTCTTTCATTTCTCTTCTCCCCTCTCCTTCATTTATCTCATATCATCTCCTTGAACTTGCCCTCTATCTCTTCCAACTCCATAACTTTATCCTTTGTTCCGCCTCCATATACATTAGAGTTAATTATATATCATCGATATATTTTTAATATCATAATAGATAACTTAATTTAATTAAATTTAATAATGTATTATCAAAATTATTAATTATAATATTAATATTAGATTTAATAAATAAAAAATTACATGGGATGGATACAATTTATAATAAAACTACATCAAATTAATATTAATATATATTATATTATATATATATATTATATTGCATATTTATTAAAAGAATATTAAAAAGTATATTAAGAGATTCTTTGTGTTGAATTAACATTTTTCCTTTGATTTAAGAAATGGTATTGGCTTTAGTAAAGAGTTAAGATGTTTAAAATTTTACCTAATTTGGAATTTTATTGTGGTAAACATTTTTGTTAAAGGTAAATTTATAATTCATTCAAATTCAAGTATATGATAAAAGAGCTATTAAAAAAAAGAGATAATTTATTATCCATTCAAATTATATATAATAAGACATAGTTTTATTAGTTCCTGCTTAGGACTTTTAGTGATCGATTGTGTGTTGACGGCGTATTAATCTCTTGCTTGACCAAAAAATATCGGTGTACATCACAACTTTAACCAAAGTTTTCATATAACAAAATAATATAAAATTTATTATGTCATTTTTGATTGGACAACAAAGTTGGGGGTCTTATTGCGCGCTTCGCAGCTTTCAAGGCATTATGTTCGAGGTAAAAATAAGATATCCAAAATTTTCAGAGATGAAAAGTTTTTGTTATCCAAAGTTTTTAGAGATGAAAAGTTTTTATTATCCAAAGTTTTAAGAGATGAACATTTTATCAAGATCGATGCCATTAACATTAGTTTGAACCAAAACAACTTAATATAAAATTTGTTCGATTTATATCATGTTAAATAATTTTTCAGGCTATCCAATATTCACAATTCCATTCATACAATGCAGAGTCTTATTACCCGTAATTTTTATTTTTTGCCATAAACTTAGGAAATAGATCAAAACATATATCAAAAATTCGACCCTAACACTGATTAATGCTAATCTTAAAGCCAGCTTTAAAACATGACCATGTTAACTACTTTCCACATATGTTTGTTTTAATAAGTAATCTTAGTCCATTAATAATATTAACAAGTTATATATAATTTAAAGATTCAAGTTATATATAATTTAAGATTCAAGCGAAATTTTGGGCTAACATTAGCGAAAATTATTTTTATTCTTTGTTGAGGACATGACATAGGGCTAACATTAGCGAAAATTATTTTTATTATTTGTTGAGGACATGACATACTTACACATCGTTAATTTTTTTAAGTGGTGACATATTTACACATCGGGGTTACACTTGCTATAGAATACAGTGCAAAAATAAAAAAGTGTATCATGTAAAATTTTGTGTTATCATTTTGTGCTATCATTAAATAAATTAGCAGATATATGCATCAAATAATATTTTTAATTTTAAAGCATAAAGTCTTATTAGTCCCTGCCTCAGCATGGGACTATAGCGATCGATATTGATCTAATTTTATATTAATTTGGGCGTACCGAATCATTTAACCAATGTTTTAAATAAACATTTCGTGGTTTCTTCTGTTTTATCCAAAGTTTTGTGTTCGAGATCTTATTGCCGGACCGATTGATTATACACTGTACTGAATCCATTTAACCAATGTTTTCTGATATTGCAAGACGTCAACACGTTTTATTGTGACATGAAGTTCCTTCTTTGGGTTGGGACGTGGAGAGTGAGGCGCTGCATGCAATGCATATGTTCTGCTCTGTGTCGTCGTGTTGTATAGACACGTCTGTTTTCTTCCCTGGCCTTCATAAATACACCATTAATACCCATTACAGTTCATACCAAAACACTTGCATTCCGTTCATCACGGGAAGAAACACGGAAAAAGCAAAAGATAATGGTTGTATTTTCGGCTTCCACGACGCTGCTAACGTTTAAATGGTTCGGTTTATCCATCGCCCTGCTCCTCCTCCTTCACTGGGGTATTCCCAATGTTCATGGCCATGAGGACAATAACGTAGCTCTGTAATTTTTTTCTTTCATTCATGCTAATGCTATTCAATGCCTGTGTGAATGATGAATTTAATTCATTATTGTTTTACTGGTTGTGTGTGGACAGGCTATGGCATGACGGGCAGCAGTTCATATTAATTTCGTTTACACGAATTGGTTCTTGCCGAACATGCACATATCGCATCAATGAAGGTGATGATAATTGTAGATAATTTAGAAAATAATTATGTTCCCGTTTTCAATGTCAGTTACCATATCTGGATGTTTTGAGAGTATAATATTTCAGACCATCTGCATCTTTCGAGAGTCTAAGATAAGTTGTCCCCACTCGAAAGCTTTTCCGGATCTTTTGAGACTAATATTTCAGATTATCTGGATTTTTTACCTACTGTAAAGCTTTTCCGAATATTTTGAGATTAATTGTTTAGATTATCTGGAATTTTTGAATCTGGATCTTTCGAGAGTCTAACAAGTGGGTCAGACAAGTTGTCCCCACTCTAAAGGTTTTCCATATCTTTTGAGATTAATATTTCAGATTATCTGGATTTTTTTACCTACTGTAAAGCTTTTCCGGATCTTTTGAGTAATTTTTCAGATCTAGAAATTTTGACAGTTTAATGGTAATTTTTCAGATTATCAGGAGTTTTTGACAGTCTAATAGTAATTTTTCACATTATCTGGGTTTTCTTGACAGTCCAATAGGTGGTGAGGTATGAGGTATGATGACTATGTTAGTTTTATTTATACAAAATGATTAGCTTACTTAATAATTAATATTGAAAATTAAAATATATAGTTAACAGTGTTGTGTTATGAGATAATTGAATGGTTGATTACTGCATAATTATTGAGTATACATTATATTTATATAAAGTAATTAGTTCGCTTAATAAAAAATTATAAATTAAAACAAAATTATGGGAGAATTTTCCTTATTAAATAGGATTTATATTGTTCATAGATAAAATTTCTTAATTAGTTTGAATGACGAATTAGGCGAGTTGTAAAGAACGTGAGAATATCGTTTTCCGTTGACCCTTCTATATTAAACAATCCATGTTTAAATTGTACCTTGATATTTATGTATCGTAATATTCAGAATATCTGGAATCGTTTCGGTTTTATATGTTTTCTTTTTTTTTTATTATATCATTACAATAACGTGTCCCAACTATAAAGCTTTTCCTTTTTCGGATAATACAGATCTTTTGACGGTATAACGGGTGGGTCAGATAGGATGCGCCAGTGTAAAGCTTTTTCTTTTTCGGACTATATGGATCTTCTCTTTGAACCAGTGGTTCACATGTCCCATTCCGTTTTTGAAAGTAGATGAACTAATAAAAAAAAAAGTATGATTATGGATCCTATGTCTATGTCAATCTCTTCTGCACTCTATTTTGTGAATTTACCGTAAAATCTATTTTAAATAGGCAGTAAAGCTGTCTGGTCTCATCTTACTTTCAGTATGGGATATCAAGCATTTAAAGCGTGATGCTCTTTAAAATTTTTGGCTAGAATTAAGGTGAAATTAATTTAGCATTCTGAACTTCCCTTCTCAATGGAGTATTACTATCAAACACTATAAAGGATTTGACCAATCATAAAACGACCTAAGTTTATCATATTTTTGAAAGAATAATCGAAACTTGGAAAAAAAATAAAAAAGTGCTATCTTCTATTAATTAATAAATAAATAAGTGAAAAAAATATTGACAAGTATAATTAAGTCGTGTGATTAGGTCCAGTAAGCCGCGGTTCAGCTATCAATATAACGTAGCTCTGTAAATTTTTTCCTTCATTCATGCTAATGTTATTCAATGCCCGTGTGAATGATGAATTTAATTCATTATTGTTTTATTGGTTGTGTGTGGACAGGCTATGTCATGACGGGCAGCCGTTCATATCAATTTAGGCGTACTTTTTAGTGTGTTTTTCAAATCTTTTCCTTAACAACACTGTTAATTATCTAATATATATACCATAAATTTACTTGAAATATTATATTTCTTTTGCATTTTCTATAGTAATTAATTAATTAATTTATGTGTCAAAATTATGTGTTAAGGATGTAGTATATTTAAAACTGCAAAAAAATTTGAAGTATGGATATAATATTGAATTAATATTGAATTGACTCCATCCTAGTCATATCACAAATTCTAGTTAATACCGATTCGTTAATTAATAAACTTGAATTACTTAATTTTTTTATATTATATTTTTACAAATATACACTTTGATGCACAAACTTCTTTCGCATCGAACTCGCGGCACACGTCTGCCTCATGCGATGTCTCACCAGCATGAAGGCCACGTGTTGCTTGCTGTTTGTTGTGGCAGACCCCAGTAGGGACTACCGCCACGGCAGTGGCTCCCTTGTTTAATGTTATATGTTTGTTTGTTGTTATGTTAGTGTTAATAAATTCATTACAATCTTAATACACATTCTACTTTTTATGGTTAATAAGAAAGTTATAGTAAAACTAATTAATATTGATGTATTATTATTATTATTTTTAAATATTTATATAAAGTCTAATCATATATAAAATTGAATGTTTTGATTAACCATAAATAAGATGTTTTAGTAGTTTCTAGATATCCAACGCACAAGTTTAACATTTTAATTGAACTTTTTTGGGTAAGATACCATTTGAAGCACATTTTAGGAATTATAATCAAAGTTAATGTTGTTTGCAAAATAAGGGATGCTAAATAGAAATAAAATAAATTTCATTTTGTTTCATATTAACTAGAAAAATAGTATAATTGAGAGAAAGAAATGTTCCATATCTATAATGAATCATTTATTGAGGATGGGCTATACGATGGAAAATGGACATGCTTAAAGATAAGCAAGTGTTTTCAATTGATATTAATTTTCGATTACCTCATTGGAAGTATGGAATAGTAATACTTTAAAATAGTCAATTATCAGTATGCTAAGGCAAGTGAATTTAATGCACTTCCTAGGGTAGAGACTTCAAGGAACCTCAATTGTCTGATCACTTTTCATTCTTTTGAGTGTTTCTTATGACTATTATTGATTTATACTTTAAGAATAAACAACCCTAAAATCCAACCTTCTTAGAAACTATAAAATAGAAGAGACTTATTCTCAAATGTTAAATCAAGAGTGGAATACATAACCTAGATTAATACAAATAAGTTATTTTAACAACATTGAAATGTTATTCAAATTATATATGATGTATAAAAAAAGTGAAAGGTAAGGAAAATAAAGCATCCAACTAAATATATTTTAACTAAGAAACAATGGAAAGCAATAATAATAGTTTTGAGTGAAGAAAACTTACATATGTTAATGCAACATAAAGCTAAATAATGCTATAAAGAAAAAAAAAAAACAAAAACAAAAACGAAAAAACTATAAAAGTAAATAATTTCCAATAAGTGCTACATGTGAACTACAAACCATCTATTACGAGGTTGATCCCATCATAAATGTAATGGCATTATTAGAGTCTCATAGTGTTTTGGAATATTGCTTTTGGAATATGAATGAGAAAAAATGGTGAGTAACATTTAAAGATGTTCATATAATAGCCATGGGCATGGGCATGAGCATGACCACTACGCTAGGTATGATCATGCTATAGGTCTGGGGAATCTTTTCATATCTACAATACTATTATCATAAATATAGTGTCAAAGTATATATTAGAGTTTTGAATGTTCTTAAAAATTCCCATGCTATAATAATGATTATGATTTTCGGATTCACAAAGTTTAACTTGGCTAATTGAACAATGATTATGGTAAATAAAGTATGAAATTACATTTTACACTTTTGAATGTTTATAAGAAATTGCATGCTATTTGTTGAAAAATATGAGAGTAGACATGTTTTCACTCACCAAAATTATATGTGATTGATGTATTCAATAATATAATAGTACATGTATAAATATATGAAGGTTTGTCTAAAAAAGTTACATTATCTTAGTAGTGTAACAATTAAGGGGGAGATTAGCTCAACTACTTATTAGTGTGAGAGTTAAATTAGCTAGAGAGAATATTTCACATCCAACTAGACCTTACCACTTCCTAATCTTGGAATCAAATTATAAAGTCAAACTCTACATCGCAATTGACCAATGTGATAATAGGCCATAACCTTCTCCTTTTTGACGTGACATCACATTATTCTATAAGAAAAGTACGAGTTAATAATTTCAATGCTCCTTCTTAACAAGCAGTAGTCTTAATCTTTGTCAAGTCAGATATTCATAAGCATCTTTCATTAGTTTGATGCATCAAACGCTTCACCATGAATTGAAGGAACTCCTAATAAACAAAGTCTATATTTGGTCCAACCTAGCACTTGCATCTTGTGCCTCGATTGCAGAGACATTATCAAATTTTCAAGTCAATATGCCTTTTACATGATACTTACACAAATATTTGCACTACTTACACAATTACGTGCATTACATTTACATACTCTATCTCTTGGAGGCACTAGACATAAACTTTTGTAACATTTCCAATGTGTCATATGATACTTCTCCTGCATACAAAGTCTAGGCAAAACAAGCTCAAAATCTTCAAGGAAAAATACATAGAACTTACACATAACATCCTAGACTTCTTACAAATAGAAAGTGTGACGCACATTCTCATATGGTCATTGTTTTTATTAAATAACTCACATGAACTTTACCTTGTTTATCCATCACCAAGTGAGCTCTCATACCATGGTGACAAATTCTAGAGTAGACATATTTTAAGACATAGATGAGTTTATGTTTTCAACAATGTGATAGTTCACATATAAATGATGAAGGTTAACCTAAAGATAAGTACAATATCTTAACATAATAAAGATTATTTAAGAGATGTCTTGATGCATGAGCATCTAGCTGACAAGGCAAAGACGCTATTAAGGGAATATGGTTTCTGAAGAGGACAGAGGGATTGATTCATGTAGTGGGAAACATACTTGTTTTCTTTTAATTTCTTTTTTTTTTCGTTTTCTTTTATTAAGTTATTTAGAGATATTGTAATAGGATGTAATTAGGAAATGTAATAACTAGATTAGGGTCATTGTTTTGAGACAAATGAGTTGTTATTGTAGAAATTCATGATAAAAGAATGTACGGGAAAATCAAACAAATTCAGTATGAAAACTAATTGTTGTAACTAATTGACAAACTGAACAAACTGCCAGCAGTTAGAACAGTTGTAACAGTGCTATTAAAGAGTGAAACTAAGCACAAAAGAAAGGTTCGGAATAGAAGGAGTGATACTCAGAGAAGGAATACAAATAATAAAACAATTTTCTGTGCATATATCCTCACAGTGTTCTATTTATGTCTGAATTCTTTTAACAGAGAAAATATTATGTAAATATCATAAAAGCTTGGTCACATAATGAAATTAGATAAAAGAGACCTTCGAACATCGAATTCATCGAATGCAAACAAGAAGAATAACGTTTGTCTGCAAACAGTCACAACAGAAAAACCACAGCGTGCAACGGGAGTCGTTCAATATTCTTTTACACATGAAAAGACAGGGTTGCTAACGCAGAGAAAAGAACAACCATACTACAACCCAAGTATGCAAATCCTTACGGCATAACAAACTTTCATTTCCAGAAATTCATTTATAAGTCTTCTGACTAATGTCCATTCATATTCCATATTTAAAAATGATTTGAGAACAAAACCCACTTCGCGGATTGGGAACTGTAAACCCTCATCCACATAAACCAAATTCCATACATTTTCCAAACCGACGCTTACAATATTTAGCAGTGACCCTATCAAGAATAGGACTCCATATAACAGTGACTCAAAACCTACAGCCCAACTGACTCATACACCGAGAGACGCAGACAAACAGATACAGACAAATAAAGTAAAGCTACCCAGAACTGTATGGGAGTAGTCGAAGGCCCCAGCACCGAAACCCTCGGTCGCTACACCCGTAAAGACACACCGCAATACGAGCATTAGAACCAGTGAAAGAACTTGTAGAATTTCAACATAAATTCAGAACGAGAAAGGTGACGAAGGGTTCCACTTACTCAGGGTAGGAGCCATGACCAACACAAGTGAAGAAGCTGTGACCAACTCGAGCACCAGTCTTTTGTTTTTTTCCCTGCTCACAAGGAGCCAAGTTGTTAGAAGCCGAAGAAGGAACGGATAGAACACAATAGCAGAGAGAGCACCCTTACCAGTTGCCCTGGAGTAGGAACGACGACGAACAATGCCATTGTTTTGTCGAGACTGTGCCTGAGCGAACCATCGTTGTAGAATGAGACCAGAGCCACACTCAAAAGGAAAATCGACACACAAAGATAACAACAGCGAAGACCAGACCATAAATCGGACAGAGGACGCACAGAGGTCGAAACCATAAAAAAAAATTGACCATTGAAACCTTGGAAAATCTAAACCCAAACAGGGAACGAACCTTACCAGTTTTCCAAATCCTGCAAACGACCAAGACACTTCCACTAGAGGAACCGGACAACCAACGCTGTGAGAACCGCCGCAAGCATACAAGCTCAACAAACTCAGACAAAACCTCGGACCGACTAACAGGACTCTCATCGAAGCTGCAAACTACCAACTGGTATCATACAAAATCCGGGAACCAAATTTCAACAGAATACAAAGCATCGCAGGAAGAAACCACTGTAAACAATCACCAAATCGCCAAGAGCTCGCGGAAGGAGGCAGCAAACCAACATAGGACCGAATGAAATCAAAGGTGGCAGAAACCCTATACAAGGACGGGTTTAGAATCCCCAGGAAAATACAGGTGTCCATCGCATAAACCGCCAACCAACCTTCTGTAAAAAGACCATTAATTACCTATAGATTGATAATCAAAATATCTCTTACCAACATCCAGCGTAAATCAATATCACACAACAGTACAAGTTAAGTGGAAAGGGAGCGACGGCGGGACCACGTGGGCTGGCCCCATCAAGTGGTATCAGAGCAGTTAATTAAAAAGAGAAAAAAAATGGAAGTTCAAAGACGGGGACATGGAAGAGGTGAGCATAGAGGAGTAGACGAGGGCTTGAGAGAAGAGTTGAGGGTCCTTACTGCTCGCTTAGAAGCAGTGGAGGCAGGAAGGAGAAGAGATCCAGAACTGGGGGATGATAGCGAGGATGAAGCAGCAACTGCCACGGAAGGGTCAGAAGAAGAGGCCCCGGAGATAAGACTATTGAGATTAGTGCTGTTAGCCAGTAGCAAACCCAAACCTGAGATTTCTAATTACGATGGCAGTTTATCCGCAGATGTTCTGCTAGATTGGGTAAGTGAGTTAGATAAGTATTTTGAAAACGAAGATATCAGTGAGGAAAAAAGAGTTAGATTTGTTGCAACCAAGTTAAAAGGACACGTTGCTTTATGGTGGGATAACGTCCAAGCAGACAGGAAGAGGATGAACAAACTACCAATAAAAAAATGGCCGAGAATGGTGGAAAAACTGAAGGGCATGTTTTTGCCTAAAGACTATCAGGTCGAACTTTATCGACGAGTGCAAAATCTAAGGCAGAAAGGTATGACCATAAAGGAATACACAGAGGAATTTTATCGCGTAAATTTGCGGGCTAGTTATACTAACGATACTGTAGAGAAGACAGCGAGATATGTTAATGGTTTGAGGATGAAAATACTGGATGAGATCAGTATTCTCTCACCAAAGAATATAGAAGAAGCCTTTCAAAGTGTTGTAAAGGCAGAAGAGAAAATTAACCGGAAACAGAACAACAGGAGAGGACGAGGAAATGGCAGAGGACGTGGACAGTCCTATGGCAAAGGAAGAACTGCCACTAACAGTGAGGAAGGCAGCAGCTCCAAAACTTTAGGGACAACAGAGAAGGGGGATAACACTAGAGGAGGTCAGCCATATCAGCAGGGAAGAGGAAATGGTCGCGGCAGAGGGGCAAATGTCCAGTGCTACAGGTGCCATAAGTGGGGGCATAGATCCTTCGAATGCCCAGAAGTTGAGCATACCGGCCGGAGGGGAGCATTTGTTGCACAGCCTGAGGAAGCTGAAGCACAGCCCCGGGAAGTAGAAAATGTGGCAGAAATAGGGGAGGCATTAATTCTGAACAAAGTGTTGTTAAAGCCAGCAAAGGAGATGACTGAACAAAACCAGAGGAAGGCACTGTTCCGAACAGTTTGCAAATCACATGGAAAGTGTTGCAAACTAATCATAGACAGCGAGAGTACAGCTAACTTAGTTGCTACCAAGATGGTGGAAAAGCTGGGATTAAGGCGGCTTAAACATCCCACACCTTACAAGGTGTCATGGCTACAGAAAGGCCACCAGTTACTAGTTGATGAGAAATGTGAAGTTGAATTTCACATTGGCAAATACAAAGACAAAGTTGTGTGCGACATCATGCCAATGGACGTATGCCATATACTGCTAGGAAGACCATGGAAGTATGATCGGAAGGTGACACATGATGGGAAAACAAATTGTTATAAGTTTTTGAAAGATGGAGTCAAACATACCCTTGTACCCATCAAGGAGGAGGATACAACAGAGTCAAGTGGAACAAAATCAGTGTTAATAGCAGGAAAACAGTTTGTTAGGTAGATTGAAGAAAACGAGGTGAACTATGTGGTGGTAAGAAGGACAAGAGCAGTGTCACTGAACACAGAAAAATCAAAATTGCCTACATAGATACAAGAGTTGTTAGAAGAATTTAAGGATATTGTGGTTGACGATCTACTAGACAAATTGCCACCCAGAAGGAGCATCAGCCATCATATTGGTTTTATACCTGGAGCAATTCTACCGAACAAGGCAGCATACAGAATGAGCCCGAAAGACAACGAAGAGATTCGTAAACAAGTGCAGGAATTACTGGATAAAGGACTGATAACAGAAAGTTTGAGCCTGTGTGAGGTACCAACAGTACTTGCACCCAAGAAGGG
The DNA here is from genome assembly GCA_000404065.3 of Pinus taeda. Taxonomy (NCBI): domain Eukaryota; kingdom Viridiplantae; phylum Streptophyta; class Pinopsida; order Pinales; family Pinaceae; genus Pinus; species Pinus taeda. Next base: position 13,463 of record APFE030266604.1, on the reverse strand, counting down.
AGGAGAATGGCGGATGTGTACGGATTCACGAGCCATCAACAAAATCACTATACAGTATAGATTTCCCCTACCCAGAATGGATGACATGATGGATTGTCTTAGTGGAGCAGCTTATTTTACGAAGATTGATCTGAAGAGTGGATATCATCAGATCAGGATCAGGGAAGGAGATGAATGGAAAACAACCTTCAAAACCAATGAAGGGTTGTACGAGTGGTTAGTCATGCCATTTGGATTGAGCAACGCTCCTAGTACTTTTATGAGGTTGATGAATGAGATGTTAAAAGAAATTATTGGCAAGTTTGTGATAGTTTACCTTGATGATTTCTGATTTTTAGCAGGACCAAGGGAGAACACCTTCAGCATGTTCGAAGGGTGCTAGAGAAGTTACAGCAGAACAAACTGCTGATAAACTTGAAAAAATGTACTTTCCTATAGAAAGAACTGGTTTATTTGGGGTTTGTGGTCACAGAAAATGAATTGAAGATGGACCCGGAAAAGATCGCAACAATCGTTAATTGGCCATCACCCAAGAGCTTGTTTGAGGTACATAGCTTCCACGGATTGGCAAGTTTTTATAGGAAGTTTATTAGAAATTTTAGTGAAATCTGTGCACCAATGTTGGACACCATCAAGAAGGTCAGTCAGCCTTTTTTTTGGACTAGTGCAGCAGAGGACAGTTTTCAGCTTCTGAAATGGAAGATTACGGAGAGACCAATCTTGAGGCTACCCGACTTCAGCAAACTTTTCCAGGTCCGATGTGACGCAAGTAGGACAGTTATTGGTGCTGTGCTCAGTCAGGAAGATAGACTAGTGGCATTTTTTAGCAAGAAATTAAACGAAAGCAGGCAGAAATATTTCTCGTATGACAAGGAATTTTACGTTGTGGTCCAAGCTTTAAAGCATTGGAGACACTCCCTGTTGGGCAACGAGTTTGTATTGTTTTCTGATAATTCAGCGTTACAATATGTAATGCAACAACACAAGTTGAACCAGAAGCACGCCAAATAGGTAGAGTACTTATAGAGTTTCACCTTCATGCTAAAGCATATTAGTGGACAAGCCAATAAAGTGGCAGATGCTTTGAGCAGAAGAGCTTTGTTCTTACAAGAAAGCAAAATACAGGTGATGGGATTCGAACATCTAAAGGATTTGTACCAGACCGACGTTGATTTCAAAGAAGCCTTTGAAGCATGCCAAAGTCCCGTGTTGAAGAATACAAGTCCATGGCTGGACTACAACTTACAGGAAGGATTATTGTTTAAAGGTGGATAGTTATGTATTCCGGACTGCTCGATGAGGGAAAATATTGTACGGGAGAAACATAGTGGTGGTCTGGTCGGTCACTTTGGCATAGATAAAACTTTGGAACAGCTCGGGCACTTTTATTACTGGCCCCGAATGCGCAGAGATATCCAACGATATGTGAACAGGTGTAAAGTCTGCAAACTGGTGAAGGGACACAGTCAAAATGCTAGACTTTACACACCATTACCAGTTCCGAGCAGGCCATGGGACTCAGTCAGCATTGACTTCGTCTTAGGACTGCCTAGAACACAGCGGGGGTATGACTCAGTGATGGTGGTGGTAGATAGATTTTCGAAAATGGCTCATTTTATTCCTTGCTGGAAAACTAGTGATTCCACATATGTAGCTCACCTGTTTTTCACGGAAGTTGTTAGATTACATGGCCTACCAAATTTTATCGTTTCAGACAGGGATGTAAAATTCATTGGACACTTTTGGCGCACCCTGTGGAAAAAGTTGGGCACGCAACTGAACTTCAACTTTGCGTATCACCCGCAGATTGATGGGCAAACGGAGGTGGTAAATAGGAGTTTGGGAAATCTATTGCGGAGTTTGACTGGGGAAAATTCATGATTATGGGATCGTGCTCTCGCACAGGCAGAATTCGCTTATAACGATTCGCCCAATAGTAGCACTAGACATAGCCCGTTCCAAATCTTGTACAGCATGCACCCTCGGGGAATACATGAATTACGAGATTTGGGAAAATTAGAACGGAGAAGCGCAGATGGCGAAGATTTTGCCGAAGCAATGAGCGAATTACATGAACATGTAAAATTAAAATTGTAGGACAGCACACAGAAGTACAAACAGCAGGCATATTCAAGGCGAAGGGAAGTACAATTTAATGTCGGAGATGAGGTCCTCGCGCATTTGTGCAAGGAACGGTTTCCTAAGGGTACGTACAATAAACTAAAGTTTAAAAAAATTGGCCCCTGCAAAATTTTGCGCAAATTCTCAGCCAACGCCTATGAAATTCAGCTACCACCTGATATAGGCATATCACCTATGTTCAATGCGGCGGACCTATTTCCATATACTGCCCAAGCAGAGGAAGACAGTGTGGTACAGCCAGAACAAGACACCCAAGTTGGAGACAGTTCTTGGATGAGACATATGCCTTTGGCTCAATCCCATGAGATTGAAGGAATTCTCAGCACACAGGTAGCCAAGAAGACACGCAGGAAGGAATATCTACGATACCTCGTCAAGTGGAGAGACCGTCCAATGGAGGACAGCTCATGGCTCGGCGTGGCACAGATATGAAAAGTTGGCTATTCGGTGGAGGAGCTCATGGAATGGAGCCATGAATTTCTTTTACCCCGGGAGCTTGATGCAGGAGCATCTAGCTGACAGGGCAAAGACGCTATTAAGGGAATATGGTTTCTGAAGAGGACAGAGGGATTGATTCATGTAGTGGGAAACATACTTGTTTTCTTTTAATTTCTTTTTTTTTCGTTTTCTTTTATTAAGTTATTTAGAGATACTGTAATAAGATGTAATTAGGAAATGTGATAACTAGATTAGGGTCATTGTTTTGAGACAAATGAGTTGTTATTGTAGAAAGTCATGATAAAAGAATGTACGGGAAAATCAAACAAATTCAGTATGAAAACTAACTGTTGTAACTAATTGACAAACTGGACAAACTGCCAGCAGTTAGAACAGTTGTAACAGTGTTATTAAAGAGTGAAACTAAGCACAAAAGAAAGGTTCAGAATAGAAGGAGTGATACTCAGAGAAGGAATACAAATAATAAAACAATTATCTGTGCATATATCCTAACAGTGTTCTATTTATGTCTGAATTCTTTTAACAGAGAAAATATTATGTAAATATCATAAAAGCTTGGTCACAGAACGAAATTAGAGAAAAGAGACCTTCAAACATCGAATTCATCGAATGAAAACAAGAAGAATAACGTTTCTCTGCAAACAGTCACAACAGAAAAACCACAGCGTGCAACGGGAGTCGTTCAATATTCTTTTACACACGAAAAGATAGGGTTGCTAACTCAGAGAAAAGAACAACCATACTACAACCCAGGTATGCAAATCCTTACGGCATAACAAAGTTTCATTTCCAGAAATTCATTTATAAGTCTTCTGACTAATGTCCATTCATATTCCATATTTAAAAACGATTTGAGAACAAAACCCAGTTCGCAGATTGGGAACTGTAAACCCTCATCCACATAAACCAAATTCCATACATTTTCCAAACCGACGCTTACAGTATTTAGCAGAGACCTTATCAAGAACAGGACTCCATATAACAGTGACTCAAAACCTACAGCCCAACTGACTCATACGCCAAGAGACACAGACAAATAAAGTAAAGCTACCCGGAACTGTATGGGAGTAGTCGAAGGCCCCAGCACCGAAACCCTTGGTCGCTACACCTATAAAGACACACCGCAAGACGAGCATTAGAACCAGTGAAAGAACCTGTAGAATTTCAACATAAATTCAGAACGAGAAAGGTGACGAAGGGTTCCACTTACTCAGGGTAGGAGTCGTGACCAACACAAGTGAAGAAGCCGTGTCCAACTCGAGCACCAGTCTTTTGTTTTTTTCCCTGCTCGCAAGGAGCCAAGTTGTTAGAAGCCGAAGAAGGAACGGATAGAACACAATAGCAGAGAGAGCACACTTACCAGTTGCCCTGGAGCAGGAATGACGACGAACAATGCCATTGTTTTGTCGAGACCGTGTCTGAGCGAACCATCGCTATAGAACAAGACTAGAGCCATACTCAAAAAGAAAATCGACACACAGAGATAACGACAGTGAAGACCAGACCATAAATTGGACAGAGGACGCACAGAGGTCGAAACCATAAAAAAAAATCGACCATTGAAACCCTGGAAAATCTAAACCCAAACAGGGAACGAACCTTACCAGTTTTCCAAATCCTGCAAACGACCGAAACACTTCCACCAGACGAACCGGACAACCAACGTTGTGAGAACCACCGCAAGCACACAAGCTCAACAAACTCAGAAAAAACCCCGGACCGACTAACAGGACTCTCATCGAAGCTGCAAACTACCAACTGGTATCATACAGAATCTAGGAACCAAATTTCAACAGAATACAAAGCATTGCAGGAAGAAACCACTGTAAACAATCACCAAATCACTGAGAGCTCGCGGAAGGAGGCAGCAAACCAACACAAGACCGAATGAAATCAAAGGTGGCGGAAACCCTATACAAGGACAGGGTTTAGAATCCCTAGGAAAATACAGTTGTCCATCGCATATACCGCCAACCAACCTTCCGTAAAAATACCATTAATTACCTATAGATTGATAATCAAAATATCTCTGACCAACATCCGGCGTAAATCAATATCACACAACAATACAAGTTAAGTGGAAAGGGAGCGACGACGAGACCACGTGGGATGGCCCCATCATATCTCGAGATCTCACACTAGTTTAAAAGTGAAACTAGTTGGAGAGAATCTCTCACATCCAACCTAACTACTTCTAATTTGAAAAACAATCTAAACAAAGAAAAATAAACTCTATGTCACATTGCCAATACAATAATATGAGAAATAAACTTATCAAATAATGACAAACTCTACGACACAGTGATTAATGTAATAATAAGTCACCTTCTCTCTTATAATATAACCACACATTATTTTATAAAATAGATATAAATTAATAATTTTAACATCATTTTATCAACAAAATTTAACTTAAATAATTAAAATAAATGAAACTATCACAACTCAAAATTTAATTTTTAACTTATACTAATAAATTGAATAAAATCATCTCCAAATTTTAATTCAACAAATTCTCTTTAATATAAGATTATAAACCATCACATTTCAAAATTTAACTTAACTTATACAATTAAACAATAAATAAACTCATATCCGATCGCGGAGCGGAGCTGGAACGCGTGAGCAAGACCTAGGAGATCAGCGTGCTGCTGCGCCGCCGCCTCGGCCTCGGCCGCGAGGCCTGCAATCCGGGCCTTGGCTGCAGCCATGGCCCATCCAGATCCATCCCAAGGGGATGCTGAGAAAGCCTTCTCAGAATTGGTAAAGTCCCTTCCCCCTTCCCGGCCCAAACCTGCAACTTCAAAAGTTGTCAAGAAACTGGATATTCTCCAAGAAGTTCAGCTGCCTCCATCTCTTCCTCGAATGGTAGCTCTATCACTAGCAGAAAAAGGACTCATAGGACAGTTTACAGGCTTATGGCCCTCACCAAGAATAGTCCAAAGATGGGTGGAAAGGAATTGGTCCGATAAAATCCAAGGAAAGATCTCAATCCGTTTCTGTGGCAAAGGTTACTATACCTTTCATTTTGAAACCAAAGCAGATAAGGACCTGATATTCAGGAATGGGCCCTATTTCATGGACTCCCGTGGGCTATATTTAAACAAGTGGACCCCTGATTTCGATCCAGAACTAGACATCCCCAATGTTGTTCCAGTATGGGTCCGTCTACCTCATCTGCCCTTGCATTGTTGGGGAGATGAATCGGTCAAAGCAATCGGGAACGCGGTACGAAAATACATCGACAGAAGTGAGCCGAAGGACAACATGCAAGCCTGTGCAAGGATCTGCGTAGAAGTGGACCTCGGGAAAGGACTGCCGGAAGCCATCAAGCTGAAGGTGGACGAATGGAGCTACATACAACAGCTAGATTACGAGCAAATACCCTTCAAATGCAAGGTATGTCATGAATACGGCCACTTTGCTAATAGATGCACTAAAGTAACTAACTTGGAAACTGAAGATCAAGGAGGACACTGGGAAACTGTGAAAAAAAAGAAAGCAGCACCTCCATCCAAACCTGAATCAACCTCTGATCAACCGGGCCCTTCCTCCCACCGCCCCAATTCTCCTCCTCCCAAACCCTCGAGCCCATTCCAAGATCCTCCCTTCCCCTCATCCTCCAACCCTTTCCTTATTCTAGCCTCTGATGAACCCCAATCCGACCAGCGCTCCTTTGATTTGTCTGACCCTCCCTTGATCACTTCGATCCTCTCCGAGCCTTCCTCCGATCCTCCCCCTCCTAGAACCACTAGAAGTTCTTCAAAAGAAATTGGCACTTCAAGTGATCTACACAAGAAGCTCGGACCAGGAAGGAAGTCAGCCAAACAGCATCGAGAAGAAAGCACTCAAAAGGACATTGCCCTTGGAATCCAAACCCCTATGGAATCCTTCATGACAGGACACCAAGAAAAAGAAACAGTAGGGAAAGACCAAGAGAGGCGAGCACCTCCTCGCTCGAATGCACCATGATGAAGCTCCTATCCTGGAACAGCAGGGGCATGGGGCACCCCTCCAAAACAACTGCCTTAAGAGACCTTCTCCAAAACGAAAGACCCGAAATCTTGTTGATCCAAGAAACCAAACAAAATCAAAATGAAATGCAGAAGATTGTAGATGCCCAAAAAAACTTCTCAGGGGCCAGCAGCAATTCCAGAGGAGCATCTGGAGGAATTACTACCATGTGGAATAACCAATACTGGGACTGCAAGTCAACCATTCTCAACCAAAACTGGTTGAGGACCAATCTAAGTAGCAAAGAGGAGAACTGTGATCTCATCATTTACAATGTCTACATCCCCAACCATTACAAAGAAAAGGAGCAGTGCTGGAAGGATCTGAAAGAAAATATAGACAATGAGCAGAACCCAAATATCATACTAGCTGGAGATTTTAACTTAGTCCTCCACGCGAATGAGAAAAGAGGGGGCAATTTCATTCACGACCCCTTCAGAAGTCAGCTGGAAGGAATAATGTCTGAACACGAATTGGTTGATATTATTCCAAAACACCGAAAATACACTTGGAATAATAGAAGGTTGGGACCAGGCAATATCATGGAACGATTGGATAGAGTTCTGGTTAACATCTCCCTCCTTTCCTCCTTTGCTGCGGGCCACACCAAAATTCTCAGCGCCACGGCCTTAGACCACTTTCCCATCCTCCTTACGATGGACTCCCACACTCAACTGGGACCAATTCCGTTCAGATATAATCCGCTGTGGAGAAATAACGCAGAGGCTGAAGCTATCATAGAGACCACCTGGAAACAACATGTAGAAGGCTCTCCTAGCCATATATGGGAAACAAAAATCAGAAACATAAGAAAAGCTCTCAAAGAATGGGCAAAAGTCAGCTATCAAGAGCCAGAAAAGATTAAAAAAAAAATACAGCAAGACTTGGAGAAAGTCCAAAAACAAATTGAAGATCAAGGGCTAACCCATCAGCTAAAAAACAAGGACTGGGAAATACAGGGGCAACTCATGCACATTAAGAGAGAAGAAGAGACAAAGTGGAGGTTTAAATCGAGACAGCTATGGTTGAAAGAAGGAGACAAAAACACAGCTTATTTTCACAAGCAAACTACAGCTAGGAAGATAAGGAACAACGTAAATGCTATCACTGACAACGAAGGCAACCAACATAACAATCAAGAATCCATCAAGAGGGCAGCCTCCCTTCATTTCAAAAGTCTCCTCACCGAAAATCAAGAAGAAGTCGACTACTCCGAGCTGTTGCAGCATCTCTCGAAAGGCATTACTCAAGAAGTGAATGACAGTCTAAATCAAGAAATAGCGGAGGAGGAAATCAGGAAAGCAATCTGGACCCTGCAGCCGAACAAGTCTCCGGGACCAGATGGTTTCCCAATCAAATTCTACAGGGATCATTGGCAGCTGATAAGAAAAGATCTTGTAAAAATGTTGAGGGGAATACAAAGAAAAGGGAAAATGGGGGGCTACACAAACTCAACTTTCCTTGCCCTCATTCCCAAGGAAAATCGACCCACATCTTTCTCCAGGTTTCGACCAATATCTCTGTGTAATTCCTCATACAAGATTTTCACAAAAATCATAGCTACTAGACTCCAACCCCTCCTCCCATCCCTAATCTCTGAAAATCAAGGGGGCTTCCTATCTAATAGGCAAATCCATGACACAATCACTTTGGTCCAAGAAGCCATTCACTCTAGCACCTCTAGGCAAGAGAAAGGATTTGTCCTCAAGCTCGACTTAGCCAATGCCTTTGACCGGGTAAGACATTCCTTCTTGTTCGCTGTCTTGAGGAAAATGGGATTCAATTCTGCCTTTATTAGCACCATTGCCGCCTGCATATCAGGACCTTGGATATCGCCTCTGATTAATGGGCGCCCTTGTGAAGCCTTCCAATCCTCCAGAGGACTAAGGCAAGGCTGCCCTCTCTCTCCTTATCTTTTCATTCTTATGGCTGAATCCTTTAGCAGTGCTCTGGATCATAATAGAAGAGTTGGCCTCATTTCTGGCATCAAATTCGGGAACGGAGTCAAGAACATCAACCACTCCCAATTTGCTGACGACACCCTCTTGATTGGAGGAGCTTCCACAACCATTGCAAGGCGCTTTAAAACTCTACTCGATCAATTTATGGAGTATTCAGGGGGAGCGGTCAACTTCCACAAAAGCTGCATCTCTGGCTGGAACATTTCTAACCACACTGCCCACAGCATCGCCAGCATCTTTGGAGTCGCCTACAGGGAAAATTGGGACCACTTTACCTACCTTGGGATGCCAGTCAGTCTGGGACCATTAAAAGCAGCAACTTGGAATGAAATAATAGACAAAGTCAAGAGAAAGGTCCAACAATGGGGAACTCAATGGCTCAATCCAGCAGGCAGGATAATTCTCCTCAAATCAGGTATATCCTCCTTACCTCTTTATAGATTTACCCTTTATCAAGCTCCTGCTATCTTTCATCATAAACTGGAAGTCACCCTTCGAAATTTCTTGTGGCAAGGAGGGAAAAAAGAAAAAAATAGATTTAATTTGGTCAGCTGGAAAAGTGTAATCCAATCTCAGGACAGAGGAGGTCTAGGAATAAGAGCTCCCAAAATCCTAAATTTGGCATTTGGGATCAAAATGGCCTGGAGGCTAATCAATGAGCCAAAAGCCTGGTGGAAGCAGGTCATAGAAAGCAAATACCTCAATGGCACAAGGCAAAGACTTCTTGAAAATGACATCCCCAATAGAGACTCCACCAAAATTTGGCACCTTTGCAAGAAAGCAATCCCTTTTCTCAGACAAAATACCTCAAAGATTCCTGGAGGAGGGGACAGCATTAACTATGCCACTGATAAGACAATGGGACTCCAATCTCTAAATACTATTGAAGAAGCCATCCCCATCATTCATCACCTCAATAGTAAAGGCATTCAGAGGCTAGGCCAAATATCGAAATGGGATGCGGACACAGGTGCCTGGACTAATTGGGAATTCCCAGCCATTCCTTCAGCATTAGAAGCGAGTCTCAAAGCTCTCAAAGCTAATCTTCATAATAGAGCCCCAATAAAAAAAGGAGCAGCAGACGGACTTCGATGGGATCCCACGGGTTCAAGCTACACCATCAAGTCTGGGCATCACTATATCTGCAATAGCACATATCAGATCCCCATCTGGAATCATTGGCGAATAATTTGGAAATCAGAGGCCATCCCCAAAATCAAATTCTTCATCTGGCTGTTACTAAAAGGCAAAGTACTCACAGCAGAAAACTTAAGAAAGAGAGGGATCAACGGTCCATCCAGATGCCCCAACTGTTGCTCAGCAGAGGAGACAATCCAACACTTGTTCCTAGACTGCCCCTTCGCCAAGAGATGCTGGATCAAAATGTCATCCTTGGGCAATACAAATTGGCAACCCCAACATAACATTCCTGAGACAATATATGAATGGAAAAAGAATTTCCCATGGAAAGACAAGAGGAGTAAAATTGTTAAAAGAATCTGGGATACCATTCCTCATACTTTACTCTGGAGAATTTGGCTAACAAGGAACAAAAAGATCTTTTAAAACAAAGAGAGCAATGTTCAAACAACATGCAACAAAGCCCACACCTTGGCTCAAGTGGCAATAGTTGTCAAGTGTAAAGGAAAAATCCAAGCAGCAGATTACTCAGTGGAAGAAAGATCAGTCATCAGTCACATATTGGATCGGCCAGGACAACTTCAGGAGACTCAGAGAACTGTCAGATAGCAGCAAGCACAAGCCAAGGAGTGGGAAATTAGACTACCAGCTCAGGATTACAAGATGTGGATTCAGAGAAACAACTGCCCAACATTATTCTTCGATGGAGCTTCAAAGTCAAACCCAGGCCAAGCAGGAGTGGGAGGAGTGTTACACAGTAAAATGTCACTGCCATCATGTCAGTCTCCCTACTGTGCCATAAAACCACATCCACCTATACTCATGCTCCTCAAAATGGCTAAAAAACCCTCTTTGCCTAAGTCAAATGGATCATCGCGACTGTTAATCAAATAACCGCGCTCACGGGCGGAGGCCAATGTATCTGCTGCGCTGCCGGCGCGGAAGCACACGTCTTTTCCGCGCTGGTCCCATTTTACGAACAGCGCCCCCTCCGTTTGTCCTTTTCGCGCTGACCAGACTTCTTCTACGTCGGTTTGCGATGTCAGCGCGACAGTTCACGAGTTTTCCGCGCTAATCCTGTTTGGGCGAATTTGTTCTAACAACCAGCCTTCCAGGTCCCTCCAGAACTGGTTGTTAGCATTTTTGAGGTCGCCATCCTTTCTCTGGCATGTCTGTTCGACTGACCACCCACTTATCTTGGGGGAAAGCTCATCCTTTGC
>APFE030266603.1:0-16087 GCA_000404065.3 Pinus taeda | reverse complement strand
GGAGGATGAGAATTTTATACAGAAGTATCCAAAACTACTCAAGCGTTGAGGACAACAGTTTTTTTGAAGGAGAGGGGCATGTTGGGTCCCTATAATACTAGTGATTACCCCATTACTATGGTAGTTGTACCCCTTATTAATATTGTTGTGCCCCTATTGCCCCCATATTGTTATTACTGTGCCCCATAGAATCCCTCTATTGTTATTTTTGTGGCTTAATATTATTATTGTTAGGTCGGTTGGGTTATATTGTGACTCCTTAGACTCCTATATATAGAAAGGAGGTTTTGTCATTTGTATCATCCAAGAATTGTTCATTTATGTAATGTAAAGGAGGTTGCCCCCTCGAAGAGGTTGAATTCTAAGGCATTAATCTATCTTTTCTATCTTCTCTTGAGCTGGTTTCATAACAGATTCGGGTTCAATAAATTCAGAAAATGTATACAGTCTGGCTCCATTATTTACCTCACCGGTTGCAATTTTGGAGCTGCTATGTAGGTCATATATGTTCACTACATCTAGAGTGAATTCCACTCGCTTCTCGGTGCCGAAATGAGTGATCTGATAAACTGAAAGCAGGTTTACCGAAAGTTTTGGAACATGAAGCACGTCTTCAAAGCTTCTGTGTAAAAGTTCCACTCTACCTTTTCCGGTGACCTCAATAGGTGAGTCATCTCCCATGAGGATGGGAGGTCCTTTGCATGCATCCAAAGAGGAATAGACTTCCTTTGCAGTAGCCATATGATGTGATGCACCATAATCTATAATCCATGCATCAGGAGAAGAATTAATTGCAACTAAAGCATGAAAATTATTACCTCTCCTGTGTGGCAAATCCTCAGTTTTCTTCTTGGCGCCCTGAGGGATGTGATCCCCAAGGTTGTGCTTCTGAAGGATTTCTGCCATTTGGTCAATTTTTTTCTTCATGCAAGAGGATTCTGGATGGAATCCTCTTTGACAATAGGTGCATCTGTTTCCTTTCTTCCCTTTCTCATTTCTCGAGCCGGAGGAGTCATTGAAGGAATGGTGTACCCTTCCTTCTTTGGATGGGAATGCGCTTTTCCCTTTTCGTTTTGCTGTTGATTTTTCTGATTTGAATAAGATTTGTGATTTTTATTGTGGCTGCCATCATGCATAGCAAGTGCATGCGCTTTTGGAGGTTTGATTTTCCCCATGCCAATGAGTTTATCTTGCTCAAAAGTAAGGGACTCCATGAACTCTTTGAGAGAAGGCATAGTGTAGGATTTACCTGTTGCAAGCCTCACTAAATGAAATGTAGACACAAAAACGGAGTATTACGGTCAGAACTTTGACATAATAGAGAGAACTTGGTGACTCTTCTCCTTGGATTTGTCAATTCCACAACCCTTGAGTTGTAGCAATAGATCATTATATTTGGTGAAGAAGTCTTGAATTCTGTCATAGTTCCATGGATCCAATGACAACAACTCCACTTCGAGCAGATTTCCTTTCATCTCATCCTGTTTCCCATAGAGTTCTTCAACCTTTTCCCAAATCTCATTGGGAGTATTGCAGGTAGATAGATGAAACTGCAACTCTGGGGAGATGCACATGCATATGGATTCATGGGCCTCATCCATGTGGTTGAGGTACCTGGATTTCTCTATGGCTGAAGTGGGTTCCACTTCTGTAGCCATGGTAATCCTTTACAACCCTTTTTGACGAAGGTATCAAGCCATTTGGTCCTTCCATTCGTGATAGTTGTACGGTGTTAGGATCGATGCTTTGGGAAACTCCATTTTTTTTGTTTTGTTGATCTTCAATCTCCAAGTTGTAATAATTGCAAAATAAAGTGCTGGTGCGCCTTTTATCTAGCAACCTGTGGGCTATGATACCATGTAAATGTGTTAGAAAACCTACACAGATGAATCTAGCTATTAAAGGTTGAACACACAACTTTGCAGAGCAAAAACACTAAAAGAAAATTGAAAGAACAAAAGAATGATTCATTAGAAAATAGGTTACAATGCTCATGATATAGCATTACTAGGTGAAGATCCCAAGGTAATGCACCATAGTGGTGATCAATGAGAAGACTCAACACCTCCAACAAGTTCTAGAGGGAACTAGCCAGTTGCGGAGTGAAAGAAGGAGCAAATTAGGGAGTAAATCATGCAGAAGAACTAACCAATTACAGAGTTAAATAAGGAGCAAATCAAGGAGTAAATCATGCAAAAGGAATCTTGCATGTACTCCCATGCTCTAACTAAGAGTCCACATGTAGGTGTGTAGTAGTTCCAACATCCCTTTGCACCTTGATATTCTCTAGTGTTTTACTTTATCATACACTTTATTGCTTTGTGTTTCTCCCACCCATTTCTGTTGCATGTGGGTGTGGGACTATAGTTTTTTCCATCTGGAACTTTCTCCACTTTGGACTAGAATTGTTGGCGCTTTTTGCTGCTATAATTTTTGACATGATAACCCTCTTATCTTCAGAAATCTTACATATCGCCATCATTTTCCTTTGTGCCCTTATCATTTTATACTACAATGTTGTCGACCATTTGCATTTTTATTGTAGGAGGACAAATGCCCATTTGGACAGATCTTATTAAGGTCTTTTTCCCTAGAATAGTTCCGCATCCTGGGGCATGTCTGGAAATGACAAATTATTCTCTTATATGGCAGAAGTGGATCATCTCTTTCAATATTTATCGACCTTGTAAGAACTTTGGTTTTCAGTGCTGTAATAGATGGTGGATTTGTCTGGGTCGCTGTTGTTGTTGTTGTGAAGGATGACTGGATCTCTTCGTCATCAGCCTGCTAGGGAATTTTTCTGATGCACTGGCCTAAGGCTTCCATGGTTTCTGGGGTGGCAGAATTTCTCCGATGACTTGCCGAATGCATTATTTCTACTTCCGTCTCTGGGAAATTTCAAATTCATCTGAAGTTATTGCTTGAGGCTAGCTGATCAGGGTGTTTATACTTAAAATTTATGGTGGCAGGTCTAAGATTGGGTATGTTTTGGATCACGGTATTAGTTTCATGCTCTCGATGCTGGGGTTAACTTAAATCTTAGTTGTAAACGGCCTTCTTTCACTGACAACATTCATTTTTTCCTAACTAGGATTTTGGAAGTGACGTCGGGGAGGTGTCTGGTCCTTATTTCATGGGTATTTTTCTCATTTTTAGTAACATTGGTGGAATATGAGGTTCTGCAGGACACACCTCGAGGACTATTTGCATGACGTCCTCAATTAATCACACACCAAGCCCCCTGTATTTCCTCTGAAGATCTTACTTACCCCCTTTTTTGACAGTAGTATGTCACACAACTGGTCTACCTCAGGCACAAGATACTTTATTTAAATCACTATTGAGCTCAACGCCTTTCTCCAAATTTCATGCCATCAGGACTATGGACTGTCATACGTATATAAATTAGACACATCATATCATGAGGCCTTCATTCAATCTACACTCGTTGTATAAATTGAACACTCCAAAGTGTATGGGTGGCATGCCATGTGGCCCCTAAGGCTCCACTACAAGGTTTTCCTCTTGATAACCATCTGCCACATGCGGGCCATGCAAAACTATAATGTCGTGGGTAGACCTCGGTCTCCAACCTGTTTGCAAAAAAGAACCACCAAAACAAATCTATTGGGACTGCTCCTTAGATGAAACTCTTGAGCTTTGGATACGATGTTCTACTGGATTGTGTAACCAGTTTACAGAAGCATGCACTTGTGGGACACTGGTTTTTCTCATATTTACACGAAAAGGAGATGTGGGACTGGGTTTCTGCTCGATGGAAAACACTTCTTGGTTACACTCCCACTATCAATCGCCTCATGAAATTGTGGTACAAATTTCATTTTTGCATCAGGAAGACTTGGAGAAGATTCTCAAAACCCCCTAGGTCTAGGAACAAAGCTTTCTCTTGCTTCACCCATGGTATATTGACTTCAATCGCCTTAGAGACATCGAAGAACAAAATGATTTGGGTAAAACTACCCGGGTTTCCTATTGAGATTTGGACCATAAGAGTCTTGACCGAAAATGGAAACCCTATAGGGAAATACATATATGTCGACCCACAATGTTTGGGGGCAAGGGATAAAAGGGTGGCATGGATCCTGGTCGAACTGGGTTTCTCAGGGGGTCTTTCGACGCATATTGACTTAGCATGTGAACAAATTCACATTCCGCAAATGCTGGAAAACTGGAGTATTCCATTCTGCTACCTCATTTTTCATCATACAGGACATCTTATGGCTCGATGTCCTTGACGCATTAATAGGGTGGAGGGTGTTGGTGGGTGGGGTCGCAGAAATGGCGGAATAGGTTGGAAATAAAAGAATGTATGAGTCGCCTCACAACCGGGTAATGTTCCTATTTTTGATCATATGTCTTCATTTGAATATTAATCGTCGTCGTTCCTCTTCCTCACCTTCTCCCTTATCCTCCCCTCCCTTTTCCCTTCCCCATGGTGCGACCGACTCAAATCCTCCAGTGGTTTCTCTAACTCCCCCTCGTTTGGATCCATCTCAGTCTCATCTTCCCCTCTACTCTTCACCATTTAATACATATCCCAACACTACTACGCCTCAAGGTACACCACTTGTGCTCCCTAGGTTTCTGGACCACTCCGACGGTTCCCCCCAATTAGGCATTTTGGAGATATCACCTCATACCCCCTGACATTTGTCATCCCTTACCCCCTTGAATTCTCACTCGCCTATAACTTCCCCTAGAAATTTGTTGGGCAGTGACATTGAATTCCTATTTGCAAACCCCGCTCTCGACCTAACTTCTCTTCCCATCCATCGGGGCCCGACCATCCCCTCTCCATCCATTAGCCCAAATTCCGCCCTCAATATAATGGTCAGGAACTGGGGGGTTCAAGGTAGTAGACATTTTCGTGGACACCGTAAAATTAAACCTATCTATTTCCAGGGATCTTCTGAACTGTTAGATATTCCCACCAGGACATCATTTGACCCTCGGGTTCTTAGAGCAGATGCACCTGCCTACCATGAGCCATGGCGATGTGTCTTTCCCTAAACCCGTGGGGTATGTCAAACTTGCACAAATTTCTTTCCCTCATGAATCTCTTCTCCTGAGTTCGTCCTTATGTCATTATTTTATAAGAAACCATGACGACCTCACACACGGTCCTTGATTATTTAGAAATATGCTCCCAGACTGGCACATGGCGGTAGTTGACTAACAGGGTCTATCTGGTGGCTCAACGGGTTTATGGAATCCACACTGGGTATCTATGCGCACTTACAAATGCTTTGCATATATTTTCCTAACATGACATTTTCTTGGTCTTGCAGATCGTATCCATTTTCTTAATTTATATGCCCCTTACCAGGACCAAGCAAATTTTTGGACCGGTTGGATGCTTGTGATTTATTAAAGATAGGTTCACTTATAATTGCTGGAGATTTC
This sequence comes from Pinus taeda, assembly GCA_000404065.3. Classification (NCBI taxonomy): domain Eukaryota; kingdom Viridiplantae; phylum Streptophyta; class Pinopsida; order Pinales; family Pinaceae; genus Pinus; species Pinus taeda. The sequence goes on along the minus strand of APFE030266603.1, from coordinate 10,663 downwards.
AATGCTCCCCTGTCTAGGGAAGAATGTTGGGGCTCACAATGCAGAATGGACCCTCTAGTAGACAGATTACAACATTTTTTTTGTGAAAACAATTTGATGGATATTATGCCCTCCCTTATGTTGCCCACATGGCACAATGGTAGGGCAAGAGAACATCACATTGGAAAAAGCCTAGATCGTTTCCTGATTCACGAAAATATTTTAGAACAATTGGGTTTCATTTACACAAAGGTTCTAAAGGTTTGTGTCTCAGATCATCTTCCCATCATATTACGATGGAAATCCGAGCAGGTGAGATTGGGAATTCCTTTTAAATTCAACAGGATCTGGCTAGAGGACAACAAGTTCATTGCTTTAGTACATTCCTCCTAGACCTTGATGCAGTTGACGCCTCATACTTCCCCCATGCTTTCCATTCATAAAAAAACTAAGGGCCCTGAAATTGAAGGTTCGAATGTGGGAGCAAACCAAGAAAAAATCTATGTGCTGGGAATTACAAAATATCATGGCGGAATCTGTGAGACTCGGTAAGATTATGGACAAAGGGAACCCTTCACTTTCTCTCATAAATAAAATGAAGGAACTAGAGGATAAAAAAGGGAAGATTTTACATACTCAAGAAGTCACTTGGCTTGAAGAGTAGGGCGCTGTGGCTTAAAGAAGGGGAAAAAATACTGAATTTTTCCACATATATGCTAATCATAGGAGGAACATCAACACCATCTGCCACATTCGGGGCATAAATAGTAACTTAGTGCACAATACTTCAGAAATCCAGAGGAAAGTTGTCTTATATTTTAAATCTTTTTATTAGGCCCAAGAGGGATCTTAGATTGAGGACCAAATTTTGGGTTCAGATTCCTACCCTTCTATGTTTGATCAGGCACAAAATCAATTCTTATATAGGTCCATTAATTTAGATGAGATTCACAGGGTCCTCAAATATTTTGCTAAAGATAAGTGTCCCAGGCCGGATGGATGGACTGTAGAATTCTTTCTACATTTTTTTGATCTGGTGGGTATGGAATTATTACATGTGACTGACGCCTTATGGATTCAGGGCTACATCCTGGGCATCATCAACTCCACTTTCATTGCCCTCATTCCAAAGAAATATGAGTTGGACACTTTTAAGGATTACAGGCTGATCTCATTGTGTAATATGAAATACAAATTGATTTCAAAGATGATTGTGGAATGACTTAAGTTGACCCTCTCTACACACATCTCCAAGAAGCAATATGGCTTTCTCCATTACAAATTGATCCATGATGCAGTTGTGACAACAAAAGAATGTTTCCACTCCATCCACATGAAGAGACTGGAGGCTATTGTTATGAAAGTGAACCTGCAAAAAGTGTATGACTGCGTAGATTGGGCCTTTTTATGTATCATTCTTTCTTGGATTGGACTAGATATGTACAACATAGAATGGATCATGGCTTGTGTGAACACCATACAATATGCGGTTATCATAAATGGTTATCCCTCTAAATTTTTTGGAGCTGGAAGGGGTTTATGCCAGGGATGTTCACTATCGCCCCTCCTGTTTATACTTGTTAGGGATGGACTTAGCCACAAGATTAGAGCTGCCATAATTGAGAACCTTTTCATAGGTTTAATTTTGGGTAGAGGTATTGAAGTATCACACAACTTCTTCATAAACGATATTATGACTTTTCGGATGTTATATAGAACACAATGGATTGCACTTCACCACAATTTCTATAGATTTGGTGCGGCTTCAGGCCTCATGATAAATGAGGGAAACTCCATTCTCTTATATGTAGGTGGGAATCGTGAGGATATTGAATACATTGCCAATATTTTTGGTTTGGCCTCACAACCTATTTGTGATGGATTGACATACATGGGTTTCAAAATTACATCAAATAATTACAGAAATAATGACTGGTTATGGATATGGACAAATTCCGCAACAAACTCTTTGGATGGGCGCACCACGATCTCTCTTTGGGTGGAAAAGTCACACTGGCATAGTCTGTATTGCAACAACTAGCAGTATAATGGGCACATTTATTTTGTCTTCCCGCTACTATCATCAACAAAATTCACGGCATTATGGCAAATTTCATATGGGCAAGCTCTGGAGAACATCACAAATATCATCTGACTAGGTGGAAGCGGATCATAATTCCAAAGAAATATGGAGGTTGGGGGATCCTAAACATACAAAATTTTGGGTGGCCACTTCTCATTAAGTCTTTATGCTGTGCGCTCTTTAGTGAGAGTCTATGGAGCGATATCATTCAGACAAAATATCTGGGAGATTTGAAGGCGGAGGATTGGATAAGAGATGGACCCATTAGAAAAAACACTAACTCACTCATATGGATCAGTTCTAACTAAAACAAATACTGGTTCTTTAAGTGCATATGTTGGTCATTTGGCTTAGAATATAACATCATCAATGGAAGAAATAGGATTATGGGTGTTGACGTGGATATGTACTTATCTGAAGGCATCATATTTAGATTAAATACCAGGGGCATTTTTATTTGGCACATGCCATAAGAATGTGGAATCACAAATTTTCTATTTGGAAAAAAGTGTTAGATATTGGATTGATTGGCCCTCCTACAAATGCATGGGAACAATATACCACTACATTAAAGAGATCGGGCATATGAAAATCAGAAAGCAAAGACCACATCGGATGGGATGACTTGTTTCACAAGGGTTCGATAGCAGTGGCGGACACATATCAATACATCTTATGCAACTTATTAAATCTACAACAAAAATGCTGGTTCAGGAAGTTCTGGAAGTTACAAGTACCTAATAAGATTGTCATATATACTTGACTGGTTTGGAAAGACAAATTGTTGAATTGGGGAAAATCTGAAGAAGAGAGGTATAAATCGACTAGGACGATGCACCCTCTACATTACCTCTACAAGAACAAACCAACATTTGCTATTGGAGTGCCCGATAACAGTCCAAGTATGGGATTGGATCTCAAATTTTTTTTCTTTCCCTCTCCTGAACCACATCTCAATGGAACAATGTTTGTTTTGGTGGAGTAGGAGATGTATAAGGCAACAAGCTATTCCATTTTTTGCATTTTGGGCACTGTGGAAGGCTAGAAATGCCATTATCTTTGATGGCGTGACACTTAGCATTGACATAATTGTCTCAAATATTATCAATTGAATGGAGTCACAGGAGAAAAGCAAACAAAGGTAAATGACTTGAGTTATAGATACATCCCTCCATACATAATTTTCCCTGTAGGATATTTCGACGGAGCAACATAAGCTTGAGCATGTGACTGTGGTGCGTGGTTGCGTATGAAAAAAAAACAACAATACAAGTTATACTGGTATGGTGGCAATGGAACCAACATGTGTGCTGAAAGCATAGCTTTATGGGGACTATTGTGGTTTGCAAAACAATTAAACATTCAGATTATCCATATTTTTGGTGATTCACAAGCTCTTATATATGGTATGAATGAATCTATCTCCATTTCCCATCCTCATCTGGTGGGTTGGCTTAGTCATATTGAACATCTTAAGCAATCATTTCAGATCATTTCTTTCGAACATATCCACAAAGAAAGAAACACCATGGCAGACGCTATGTCTAAGAAGGGACTCACTGCCACTACTAGTATGATAATTTTCATCTTCTAGAACACAACACCATCATTACTGACGACACCATCGTTTTCCCATGGAGCTGAAATGGACTCCTTTTTATGATGGACTAGTATTTTCTATGTATATATTGTGGAACTGTTGTATCATCAATATTTTTGGTTTTGGTTTATATGGGAGTTATCCTCTGTTAACACAACTTATCTATATTTTTTACTTTTGTTTTTTATATATACATCCCAAATTATATTTTGTGAAATATATACCATATTTGGCAAATATGTTAGCACAACTTATCTATGTTTTTTACCATTGTTTTTTATGAGGTACCAAACATTACAGGTAGCAGGGCTTGTAAATTTAGTGGTTGTTATATCAAAAACGTTTTAACAAATAAAATGCACAGATTTACCGGAAAAAATCTTTGTTACATCGTGTGTATCTTCGTGAAATATAATGAAATAGTGTAGTACAAATCCATTTTCCTATATAAACGAAATCGCACTGCCACGCATTTTTTATTTTATTTTTCATAATAGGGAAAGGTGGTGGAACGTTTTTGGGAGAGAATGAGAGCCATTATTTATTGTAAGTAGGGTGAGAATGTGGATTTTTTTTATTCATCAAATATTTTTATTTTTATTTTTTAGATTTTATATTTCTCATTTTTTTTATTTATTTTTATTTTTTTTTTTTTCATCATTATGTTTAAAATTTTGTTTTTTAAAAATACGTTTGAATAAATTTTTTATTAATACATTTGTTTTTTTTCATCATACAATTTATATAATTTTTCATATATTATCATAAAAAAATAATAAAAACAGAAATGCCCATAACATACAAATGGTTTATTGAACCGAATCTTATTACTTCTTTATAATTAATAATGATAATATATGTTACCTTCTAATATATATATTTAATATCAAAATTTTGAAATAACCAAATTCAAAATCAAATTAAAATTAAAATTATTTGTTAAAGATTAAAAGTACATGATTATAAGTCTTGTTCAAAAAATTATATAGAGTTCTTAGTAGCAAAGACCATTCAATGGGGCCTACTTTGGCAATCTTGATATATGAAATGAAATAAAATTATTTTACCATCCACGAGACTAAAAATAGCCTATGGGAGAGATTGCTTCTCCATCTGTTTCTTGTATTCGACCCTTTTCATGTGAAGTCTCACAATAAACGCTCCCAACTTCTCCACAAACTCCTAACTCAATAGATTATCCCAAGAGCTAACTGCAAGAATATCTGCATAACTTTCCCTGTTGTCTTTGAAGGCCTCATATTCTAAAATTAAATGTTTTTCTATATCTGCATAACTGTCCTGTTGTATTTGAAGGCCTCACATTCTAAATGAAATGCTTTTTTGTTTCCACTTTTCCGGAAGAGCAAAAAATACATACTCTTTCCTCCCACACTTCTTTAAACTTAAAACTTAAAACAAATCAGAAAAATGACTAATTGATTTTAAATTAAAAATTATTTTGAGGCAGAGTAGAACAAAATTATAGTGGATAATTTTACACTAAAATATGTCATAAAACAAAGTAAAAGCAATCATTATATTATATAATGATTTCTTGTAGAATGATAGTGACCCCTTGGAAAATAACTCAGAGGTTGGTGAAAAATAACTACATACACTACCAAAAAAAATAAAAATGAAGTGAGTACCTAAGTTTTCTCTAGAAAATTCATCACCCTGTGAATTATTTTCCACTAGCCATTTTGTAAAGGTTGCAAAGTGGGCCAACATTATGGAATTGGAACTCTACTCAGACATTGGAGTGGCAAGGTTTCTTCATTTAAATTTTGATTTGAAATTTTGTTGATTTTCAAAATATAAAATGTAAAATTGATTAAAACCCACTAGTGTTAACACTCTTTCACAAAATTTTGTTTCAGAATTTTATTACATAGTAAAATTTTCAAAATAAAAAATGTAAAATTGATTAAAACCTACTAGCTTTAACACAAAGCAAACTAAGAAAATTTTTGAATGGTTTAATGGCCTCCATCCAACTAGGAAGGTATTGAGGCTATGTTGAGACAAAGGAGACTGCCTCCAAGGTTGCGCAACCAAACAAGTAAGCTCACATGAAGTGTTTAGTGTACCACAAATCGATGGAGGAGGCCTTGATTTTACAAGGCACGAAAAGTTTGGTATACACGCTATTCTTCAATTTCATGTCCCATCCATAATCTAATACTCTTGGTGCGGAGTCACTGTAAGTTTCCCTATGCATTTTTTCTTAGAATATTAGAGAGGTCGACACATTCAAGCATGATTTGGAAATAAATCAGTCAATTTCACTGATAGTATTTCCATTGATACATTAATTGAAGATCATAAATTCTCCAATGTAATGTGTCAAATCAATTTCCATCATACATTTTAGTCAAGGTTTAATTTTTACTAGGTTTTTGGTTTGAACCTCATGGAGAGGGTGAGGATGGGTTGATGGATGTCACTACTAAGTAACCCCAACCCAGGTTCAACCTAATTACAAAAAAAACAAAAAAATATGTTTGTTTTTTCTTTCTCTAAGCTACCTACTCACATGCATAAGTAATGATGATAATACAATGATGTGTTGTCCCTTCTTACATGCTTAGCTAATATGTTTCTTGTTATCATGTCTTTTGGTGAAGACAATATTTGTCGTTCTCTTCCAAAAACATTAACAACATTTGATCTACAACAAACCATTATATGATGTATAGGTTGCCTTTACTCTGTTTAATGACATATTTTAGTTAAAATCATCCACTATCATTCTTTTCTACTCAACATAAAACAATATTTTATACAACTAAATTCACCACTCTATTCTTTAATACAAAATGGCTGGTGGAAAATAACTCACACAGTGAATTTGCTGGAGAAAGCTTAGGTACTCACTTCATTTTTTTTTGGTAGTGTATGTAGTTTTTTTTCTCCATATAAATATTCTTTTCACAAGAAAATTCACATATCCACTCTTCCTTCATATCCATTTCCTAAATTAAGGTTCTATTTGTTATTTGATAAGAAATAAATTTCATATTCATATAAACAAATTGAAAAATTTCATTTTTTTTCACAAATTAAGTCTACATATTTGCCATTCAATTTATAAATTATAATATTTACTTATTATTTAATAATAGATATAGTGATTTGGTTCATGAAGACCATTTAATTGGCCATATTATGAAATCTTCTTTAAACCATAAAAAAATTATATCCTCAAACCAAAACAAACCAATATAATAACTTTATAAGTGTAAATAAATATAAACTAATAACATTTTTTTTAACAAGAAATCTTGCTCTCCTTGTAATCTTGAATGGCATCTTTGTGTTGAGGTGTGGGGATATTTGATCTCAGTACCACAATCGAGCACATACCAAGCAACCAAACATAAGCTATTTCTACATGATAATCCCCACCACCTCACTTATGGTCACACAAACCTCCCACAACCAATTTATATAGATACAACTACTTCTGTGATTCATTACCTCTGATTAGCTAGCCAAGCAAGTTGAAGAGAAATGGAATAACCTTCGACGAGAAAGCCTAAGAACATGTTCACACAAGTAAGGATACCACCTCCTTCGATCTCAAACCACTTGTGAAGATCTTGAGCTGATGCCTTACCATCGCTCTTGAGTTATTGACCAACCAACATATCGTACTATATATGAAACCCCATACCCTGTAAATAAATATTCAATGGATTTAGGAGACTAGAGAGGTTCAAGGACAAGCATCATTGATATCTTCATTGGTGTCTTCCTACTCACAATCTTACTCCATACTCGGTAAATAAATGGATGGATGTGACACCATGACAAGCCCCAGTCCAAATGAAACACAACTTGATATACAATATTAAGAATGTTTTCAGAAAATAATAACCCATCAAAAATACATTTTGTAAATTTTAGAACACATAAGAGAAGACAAGTATGTGAAATTTGTTCAACATCAAATACGGCCAAATGCCCTGTGACAGACATTTTGCCTGTCAAATTCCAACCCTGAATATGAGTGTTATCCATAATCCAACCCTGAATGTGAGTGTTATCCATAATCAAAGCTAAAACTTCTAGAGTGACAAACCGAGTTGTCAATATTGTCGATCTTGCAAAGTTCATCAACGACAGTAAGAAGCGGTTGCGTTCTAAATGGAGGTCAAGTAACAACTTGAAGATGTGAAGGTGAAAGAGCAGTGCTTTTGAGATTCCAGAGTGGATGTGGGTGCTGATGAAGACTAGTGAGACAAAGATTTATTTATTGTCGTAATATGTGTTTTTCATGTTATCCATGTAAGCATTAAGGGAGGGTGTTGGAAGTCATGTTCCCATGTCATGTGTAGTTGTCATTAGGAGTTACGAAGAGTCAGTCTAGAAGTTCTTGTTTCCAATGTGTGAGTTGTAATGATGATCTAGTTGTGTCAGAATCAGTAATATGTGTTTTATATATTCTTACATGTTGTAATCAATAAAAATATCAAGTAAAATTTGTGTTGTGTGTAATTGCTCTATGCTCTCTTGCTCTGGAGTCGTCTTCTTTAGCGTTTGCCATTGTTGAAATCATCTGAAATTTCAACACCCATATTCTTTAAATACCACTAAACAAATCCTCTTATAGGTTGGAAATTCCTAGCCTTGTTGTACAACAACAATGGAGTCTTCTTTAGCGTTTGCCATTACTGAAATCATCTGAAATTTCAACACCCATATTCTTTAAGTAGCCAAAACAAAATCCTCTTTTTATAGGTTGGAAATTCTTAGACTTGTTGTACAATAATAGTGGAATTAGATTGGCACCCCCTCTTCCACACGCAATGATGAAAAACTAATGGAGTGAAACATGAGATCTGAGCTATTTCAGAGTAACCCTCATAATTTTAAAGTTTTCGCGGTGTTTCGGGCTATAGAAAATTGTGTTACTGGCTTGTTGGGAAAATGGTGGTCGATGTAATTACAATCCATGCATAACATAGACCGCAAGAGTAGTAGTTCAAGCAAATGGAGAAGCTTCTTATGTTGGAAGAGAGGAATCTCTAGTTCAAAGAGAAAATGGGGATATTAAATCTGAGCTTCAGATCTCTAACATGGCCTGTAATGTTAGAAGAGTGCCCAAAGGACAGAATGGGCCCTAATTCGCGTGAAATGGCTAGAAAACAAGTGAAACCGCCAGTAGTTTCGCAACCAGAAAACTGTTAGAAGACTTTGTATGGTATCTTTGGTTTCATTGTGAGGAGGTTTCATTCTGCGGAGTGCGGAGCCATGGAGAGCCACTTTCTCACTCTGCACAATGAAACCTCCGCACATTGTGGAGAATTGACATTTTGAGAAGCATATAAAAAGAGGAATATCATCTGTGTTGATGTTGTTATTGTCCTAGGAAGCAGGAGATTGATTGAGTCTACCCACTAAAACTTGACTATGGACCTCGTCATTGGTTTTGTCCTTTGGAGTGTGGTAGCCTCCCAAGGATGCTCTACTCCTGCAATTACAAAAATTTGACACAACAACCCAATTCCGAATTTCACCCTGCAAACAAATCTTCATACTAGAGATTGTATTGCTTAAGATTTAGATCTCTAACATGGCCTGCAATGGTTGAAGAGTGCTCGGAGGACAGAATGGCCCCAATTCACTTGAAATGGCTAGAAAACATCTGAAACCGCCAGAGGATTTGCAACAAGAAAATGGTTAGAAGACTTTGTATGGTATTTTTGGTTTCATTGTGTGGAGTGTGGAGTAGTGCTGAGCCACCTCAGCACAATGAAGCCTCTGCACATTGCGGATAATTGACATTCTTATTGTTTCATAGGGGATATATTATTAGCTTTTGTGGAGAATTGACATTCTTATTTTTTCTTAGGGGATATATTATTAGCTTTTGTTATTAGAGCAAAATTTTAATGTAATTAGTTGTATCAGCCTGGCAATTGCTTATGGGCACGGTGGGAATCGAACCTGCTACAACAAAGGATTCTTCTTGTTCGCTTGCGTCCCACCGAATTCATTTGGTGGATTCTTGTCGTTGCTCTCTTCAAATGTTTATCAGCCATTGAAGCAACCTTCCCAACGAGTTAATGTGGCCTTTGGGTGTTGCCTTTTTAGTCCATTCTAAAGAATTTAAAATGTGCAGATCCCAATCCCAGGACAAACACAAGTTGAAGTGTTAAATTAATAAAGGAAAATTGAGTTAATTAAGAAGTCCCTTGCAAGGTCAAAAAATCGTTAATTTTTCCCACTGTCTTTTATCTTTTTAGTAATTATATTCGTTGTTCTATCTCGTCTTTTCTTGTTTTTTTTTTTTATATTGCACGTTGCCAATCTGAATGTTAGTTTTTCTTTTCTTATTAGCAAAATTGCTAATAGCTTGAGCCCAAGATTTGGAAAATTTTGTGGAAACTTTTTTCTTTTTTCTATGACTTTCTCTTCATGGTTGTCTATTTGGGAAACTACTTTCCTTTGTCTTGCGATGGTTTCGAATTCACCACCTTTGTACTTTTCACTACAAATTTCTTCATGTTTTGCACATTCGTCTTCATGTGTTGCCTTCATGCGTTGCCATTTTGTCTTCCCTATCAAGAGGGCTTCCTCTAGCAATATCGCTCCTTCAAAACTTTATTGCTTTATGCTAAACCCTGATTTTTAACTATTATTACATGAATTTTATGGCTCTTTCGTGCACTTTAGCTTCTAAAACCTCCAACCTCTTCTTTACACTTAACAATTCTTTCAAATAAAGATCAGATGACCAGGTGAGAGGTGTGGATGTGAGGCTATAGAAGCAAAATCATGGATGACTTTTCCTTTGGGCTTGTTGTTGAGCCGTGCTGGCAAAAGGGACTTGTTTGAATATTGCTTATTACGAAGAGCTCGAATACAGTTGGGTATACGACCAAAGTCCCACATTGACTAGAAGTGGGGAGGATCATGGATATAAGGATGGACAAATATCTCCATTGGTATGAGGCCTTTTGGGGGTAAAGCCCAAAAACAAATCCATGAGGGCT
>APFE030266601.1:0-25646 GCA_000404065.3 Pinus taeda | reverse complement strand
GGTCAGCTGCAGTTTCTTGTTATAGCTAGAAACAGAGATCAGTTGCACTTAGTAGAGTGGAGGCAGAGTACACGGTAGCTAGTCAGGCTACATTTGAGGCCATTTGGATGCAGAAGATTCTAGTGGGATTATTTGGTCAGATGATGGATCCTATAGTGATATATTGTGATAATCAAAGTTGCATTAAACTCTCTAAGAATCAAGTGTTTCATGACAGGTCCAAGCATGTAGATATCCACTATCATCATCTACGAGATTGTGTGGTCAAGAGGATCATGATGTTGCACTACATTTCGACCGAGGAGTAGGATGCAAATATTTTGACAAAGGCATTGTCAAAAGGCAAGTTTGAGTTCCACAAAGACAGGATCAGGGTTGCTGATAATCCATTTCTTGTTGAGAGGGAGTGTTGAAAAGTGGGCAACAAGAAATGCTAAATTTAGAATGTGCTAAAAATAGAATGTCTAAAAATAGCAGTTTGGCCAGTGAGGTCATTGGCCACATTGGGTGAGAGGTGAAACTGCTAAAAGTAGAAAGTTCTAAAAATAGCATTTTTGGGTCCCTTCCTATTTATAGCAGTCCCTAGTCTATCTATAGGAAGTAAAATTAATTTTGGTCTTAACAGTAGTTGGAAATATTAATTAATTAATTTAGTTGAGTTAATTAGTTAAGGAAATTCGAATTTGAAGTCTTTGTGATCATGCACATGAGTTGTCCCACTAATTGAGGAATTTATCCTTAATTTCCTCCACTGATTGAGGGAATAAGTATGAGTTGTATAATGAGAGAAACAGTTGACTTAGTTCTAACTAGTAAAGTCCAGTTAGATTATTTTAACCAGTTGTTAAAATAATAAAATATAGTTGGTTAATGCTTGCATGCATGTGACAACTATTATTTTAGATAACTGAGGATTCACTTGTGGATAGCTGTTGCATGTCAGTTTTGTCAGAGACCCAGTTGAGATTATATGTGGGATAGTGTACTGTCAGATGCTTGGATATTTCTAGTAAGTATTCCTTGCATGGAGAAGGATCTATTATCGGAGATTAAAGGACTTGTGGCCTATATATTGAGGCCTAGGTAGTCCATGATTTTCATCTTCTAATTGAAGATCATTAGGATCTTTTGTTACAGAGAGAGTAGGATAGCTATTGAGCTGATTCTTTTTGTATGTTGAAGAGGATTTCCACTTGATTGATAATACAACGTTGGGGTTTTATGCTGGTGCTTTCCCCAGTGATATATTATGTGTTATGTGTGATTGATTTCTCTTGATCAGTTATGCATGTTTCTACTTGATGTTGCTCATGAATTCGATTATGCTTCCGTTTAATGTTTTGTAGAAGTAGAACAAGTATTATGTTTTAGGACATTGCGTATATCGGTTTGTTCTATAGGTGAAATTTCTACAAAATCAACCGGACATAGTGAAAAGGAGTACCTTTTTCCTATACCTCATGGCAGTCATCTAGGAATTATTTGCATAAGTATGCAGCCTAGTTATACTGGACTCCATTTGCACACTAGGAGGCTAAAGCCACCACTAGTGTGGGGACTTCATTTGCACGACACTTCCTCATAATATTGCAAGCCAGAATCGTGAAGGAGATTACTTTGTTGCTAATAGAGTTTATGTCGTAGCCCCTATTGCATTTTACTAACCCATACTATTGCTTCATGATTTCTGCCAAGGCATAGTCCTAGTCCTTCCCGACGAACTCCTTCATAGGGTTTCCACCCTTGGTATGGTAGCTTTTTTATTCTCCAAATCACCATTTGGTCTATGGGGATTTTTTCCCCCATCCACACGTGTCCATAATGAATTAACACCAATAATTGGTGCACACATGTTGTGTTCATTGAACTCCTACCCAAGTGCAAACACATTCAACATGTTGAGTAGCCTTGACCGCACCAACCCAATTTCCCATCGTTGTGGTTCCAATGTCGTCACTGCGTTGTTTGACTAGTGATCCTGCTGCAAGTACCAGTCCAACATGAACTATGGGTACTTCATTGGGTCATTAAAATTGTTGTATGTAAACCTTAGCTGCATAATCTTTCCTAAAATCTCTCCTTCAAATGACACATCCTCCGACAATAGTGGTGTGAATATCCCATACCTCACATCTTTAGCATCCTTTATTAGTTTAGTGTTTGGATTCTTTGGCAGGATATATGAGGGCAAAGGTGAGATGAATGCTGCACCACCTTCCTCTACCTCAAATTCCTCCACTTATTCTTCAATGACGACTAGTTGAGGTTTCTTCTAATGCTTCACACATTTGGCAGGCTTCTTGTCCTACATTTTCTTGGCTCTTACTTCCTTGGGTTGATTTTACCTCAGGGATGTTCGTGGCTCCGTAGTTCCATTTTCCTAAGGGTGATAACGAGTGCTCTTTTCGTGGTAAACTTGAAACTCCTCAATTAATGCTTCAATGGTCTTATTCAAGAAATGTGACCCTTGGTCACTCATCAGTATCTATGGGCACCCAAATCTGGACATTACATATTCAAAGATGAACTTTGTAGTAGTTTCTTCACTACAATACTAGTTGAGCTTCGTCCCACCTTGTTAAATAATCAGTTGCAGTGATTATACTCATAATTTATTATACCCATAATTTATTGTACTCATAATTTATTGCACTCATAATTTATTATATGAGTACAATGGCTCAGTGCTTTTTCACACATTTCAGTGTTTATATGTGTATGGTTGTCCATGCTTGAAATTTATAGTTGTAGCTAGTTCTTTTCTTCTATTATGTATTGTATTTTTCCATTTGGAACATTACAGTGGTATCAAAGCATGACCATGGCCAGCTATGGGGGAGCTAGCTAGATCATATAGGTTTTGGCCATTCATGCATAGTGATTAGTGACTTTATGGGCACTGTAATGACATAGAAAGGGAAGAGTACACAACCAATCATGGAGGAGATAATGAGAAAAACCGATAGTTGAAGAGGCAAAACCAAAAGGTGCTAGAGAGGATGTAACAAATGATGGGGACATTGAGTCATACCCAATAGAGAATCCATGTTCATGTGCGCCTGGTCCAGTAGAGCAATACTCATGGCCAACCTAGCCAACCTACCATGCATTTTTTGTATGAACCAAAGAAGGGGAGAGAACCTAGCGCCTTTGTAGATTTGAGGAGGTTCTCCATGGATAGGATTGATGAGTATGAGGTGTTGGATCCTAGGATTAGGAAGGTTGTCTTGTTTGAGAAGCATAGAGGAGGATAGTTAGAGGGTGAGTCGAAGACACAATTTTGTTGGTGGAGACTTGATTTTAGACATCACGAGGCTGAGGAAGAGGCCAAGGGTACACAGGGTCATGTGGATCACATAGATATACCTAGTGTGACACAAGAGCCACCCTTGCAATAGTTTCTTTTGGTAGCTCCGATTGACACTTTGGTGGAGACCATCATGCACACACCCATAAGACCTTCCATTGGTGAAGTGTCTATAGGCACAGAGGTACCTAGAGATGTGACAAATTTCCTAGATGACCACTACCTATAGTAGTAGGGAGAGCCCCTTGAGTAGCGTGAGTTAGATGAGGATGTTATAATTGAGAAGCTAACTGTGGCGGTGCAACTCAGGACTTCTGTTGAGCCCATGATGGAGGAGGATGGACAATGATATTTTGGGCCTGTCATCGATTGGGAGCTTATATATATGCAGGCAACTAGCAAAGTTACAATACTTCCATTCAGTAGCTCTCTTCAACCTTACATAGAGGGGGCATGTAGTATTGTTAGGTTACCTCTTAATGTTGGAGGGAGAGTGGTTGAGTTACCTAGATAGATCATATATGTTAGCTTGGACAATGAGACGAGGCAACATGATTTGCATAGGGTGTAGTACTCACAGGGTGGAGTTGTTATGTATATTGGTGCTCTTGCATTTGATCCCTCTCATGGGGTTGGATGGCGAGAGGTATTGAGCTTGTATTTGATGGAGTGGGTTAGATGTCAGGATGTATCCATGGCCATAATTTAGTAGGGGTCGTAGGGTACTAGAGGGGCTCGAGGGTTAAAATATTTTTGGGATCCAGGTGGGATTCTCCATCACATCATGGAGTTTGTCGGTGATGGTAGTAGTTGTGTGTTGGATCCACGAATTAATGGTATGCACACCCATAAATTTCTATCAGAGTTCCGAGAAACTATAATGGCTAGCTCAGATGGTGGCGGAGTAGGTGGAAATTGTGAGCTGTCCTTGTGTGTGGATTAGGCGTGGAGTCACAAGATGAATAGAATACTCTTACAGAGGTTGATCTAAGGAGGCGGCATCGATAGGCCACCAGACAGAGAATTGTATGGGGATAATTCTTTCCTATGGATATTTGGGGCGCAAGGGACACAATGCATCAACACCTCACTAACATCGTCATTGTCACATAGGGAGGTTTTCCTACTATATCTCTCTAGGAGGATTAGCAGGATAGGTCCACCCATTTGAGTTCATGGATGTGTGGTAGTAGAGATGGCAACCGTGACAGGATTCAATTTTTTTCACATTGACTAAGGCTCTGGTCGTCGCATTCTGTGGTGTATATAAATATGCAGTGATGAGCACCTCTTGAGTATATCCATATGGACTTGCATACAGTCATAGAGGAGCTGGTTGTTTTCCCTTGAAGCCCTCATCACAAACAGTAGGGTGTAAGAGACTCACTTGAGATGGATGGATGTGACCTAGAATATCATGAACAAGAGAGGAGTTTTCCTATTGGGGCAGATAGACTATGTGCGTGTAGGGATGACATGGTATGTTGTAGAGGTAGCATAAGCCTTGCCCCCGTGTCCCCCCTTGACGGTATGATTATAGGGGATATGTATGAATCAACATCGGTTGGGTATTCTGAAGCATTGCAGGGGCATGTAGCGCAGGGGTTGATAGACCAATTCCATAGGAGAGCACATAGGCTTCTGGCAGTTTTTATGTACACCATCTGGAGACAAGATGTTAGATTTCATTGTGTGGCTAGGAAAAAGCAAGGCTGTGGGGTATACAACAGATTGTCCCTTGATATATGGAGCGTATACATACAGGGATATGAGCTGAGGCGCGGATGGATCACAACAATTATCAAAATTATGTCACTGAAAACTTGGGAGACAAGATTTCAGTTGATGAGTGGATTACTCCACTTTAGGATGAGCATGACCCTCATAGAGAGAGATCTAGCTCATTCTTGGGTCAACACATGGGAGATCACTAAGGCTTTCTCCACATGGCGAGGAAGGTATTCCTTGTTGTTTCTTAGGATCGAGGTTAGTCATGGGGTGGGAGGCTCGGGCATTGTTGAGTTGTCCCTGCATGTTGGGCATAGCTTCAGTCATTACTTGTATGGTGGTCGAGAGATACAAGAGGGGAGGACCCAGTATGAGCATGTTGGACCGCTGATTATGACTAGTGAGTAGTGGAGTTATCGTGGCAGCTTCCTTTGGCAATAAACACATGATATTTGCCTCTCAAGGCTTGGAAGTTCAACCACATTCAAGGATGTGCTAGTTTCTGCAAGCGAAGATCATGTAGGTCTTCCATTGGGTTTCAGTGGCACATAGAGTAGTTCTCCCTCTAGAGATTCACTAATGACTTGGGGCACTACACTATTATGGAAAGATGATTGGCAAGTGTGGTCCTTGGTACTACTCAGTGGCAGGCATCAAGAATTGGGAGCAATAGGCCTTCGATCTCACTTTGGCATCCAAGGATCCATTGGGTTACAGGACTACCTCGTTTTCGAAGGATCACAGGGATGATAGAGATAGGATTGCATCCTCCTTTGGATGACAGGTTAGAGACCATAACGATGAGCACCATGGCCAAGGAAGGCCCTTCTCACTATTGTTTGAATAGGAGCCTAAGCATGGGCAGGTTGTTCTAGTAGAATAAATTTATGTGTAGTGGATTTTGATCCCCTTATTGAATTTGTAGCAGAGGTTTACGAGAGTGGATGACTCTGTAGGAGCATGAGAGGGTCGCAGTTATGACTAGACCAGTGCAACATCCACTTGGTCAACTCACTTTGAGATTATTTTGGGACTCAAAAGCTACATGTCTTAGCGGTTGGGTTATAGATTGGGGAAAGTGGGTTCTCAGAGGGGGAGGTCACCGATATCTGCCATTCAGAATCCATTCGATATTATGAACTTCACTTTCCTAAGACTAGTTGATACAAGATAGCACGTCACTTGGGTGACTATATGAATGGTAGGAGGTGATCATGATTAGCATACCAAGATGAGGGATCTATTTTATGGGAATTGGGTTGTATCTTCAGGAGTTCCCTCTTGAGTTACCCAAGATCAATTTTCCGACAGGAAAAATTTCCATGGAGTTGATAGGGATTTGGAAACATCAAGGCGATATTCTTACAGACAAGATGTGGGAGGACTCTAACAACCCTACACTTTGGGTTTACACATGGGGCGAGGTATGATTCTCATTGAGCAAGATGACTTGGGTTCCTAGTATCTGGGGACTCCATTATGATTGGTTAGTTCATGGATCGAGAGTGGCTCAATGGCACAATTGAGAACTTGGTATTTCTAGTAGTGTTAGTTGGGTAATGAGGGAGAGAGCGCTTGTTCAAAAATTGCTTGAGCAAGAGCAATTTTTGGCGGGGATGAGTATAATATCCCTTACAATAAAAATATGCTAAGGGTCTTTCTCAATTTTTGTAAATTGTGCATGGATAAAATTTTGGGTACAAACTTAGAAAGAGTGGGTGAAAATTAATTAATTTAATTTTATGAGGTAGGGGAGGTCCCAAACATTAGACGAAAGGGAGGATTAATCACATTGTGGGATGCAGATACCACCCCATGAGGAAATACACACTTCTTGAGGAAATCGAATTAGAGGGAACAAGGAAGAGGCAAGGAGATCAAATGTTTGAGCCCACAAGGAGAAAAAATGAGTAACAACTATAAATAGGAGAAGTGGCCTCCATTTTGGCATCTTTTGACAATCTAACTTTTGAACACAAGTTTTCTTGAGTTGTTTAGCCAAGTAAACCAGTGTTGTTTAGCACAAGAAATTCCCAAGCAGGAATTCCATCTCTACCTTTGGTGAACTTTGAGTGTCACCCTAGGAGAGTATTCCATAACTTAGTAGGGAGAGATTTGTTGAAGGTCGTGGGACACATAAGCTCTTATTTCAACTAGTTCAAACTTCCAAGAGGACGCAGGGACAAAAATCAAACGACTGAGTTGAGGACTTTCGAGGGGAATTATTGCGAGCGCATTTAGGGGAAAATTGATTAAGGATGGACAAAAGTTTGTGGAGAATTTCGGGGCTGGAAGTTGCTGCTCCCAATAGAGCCAAACTCACCATTTTAGGGCTTGCTCAAAAGTATTATTGGGAAAATTTTGTGGGGTTGTATTCATCTTATTTGTGTCGGGTTTTAGAAGGAATTTCCCTCACATCTTCTAGAGGAAGTTCATAGGGAAATCTTACGACTAAATGAGAAGGAATTTGTGAGATATCCAACAATTTGAATTGTGGGGGATGCAAAAACTGTCAAAGAGGGCATAGCACTAAATTTGGGTAATTTGAGGAGGTCCGATCTAGCCCAAATCATTTCTGGGTTTTGTTGGACTAGCCTCAAGGAGTCTACTCCTAATTTTGTATAATTTTTGGAGGATTTTGGTGCCCTAAAACAACAGGATTATTTAGCAGCGAGTTAGGAAGAGTCTCAGGTGGTCAGTAGAATTTGCCAAAACCCTTTTTGTGTTTTTTTGGGTTTTATGTGAGGAGACTCAAAGAAAAATTGCAGAGATTTATGGGCACTTTTTAGTGTTCAAATACATATTTGTCTCACGTTGTAGCGTTAATTTCCGGCACTTGGAGACATTAATTTGTCACCTTGGTTAGGCCTTTCTTGGTGTAGCAAGCCCATGTTTCTCTTATCACAATTATTGAACTCATAATTTATTATATTAATACAATGTCTCATAGTTTTTACCCACATTTCAATGTTTATTTGTGTATGGATGTGCATGCTTGAAATTTATAGTTATAACTAGTTCTTTGCTTGTGTTATCTATTGTATTTTTCCATTTGGAAAATTTCAAAGAAGGTTGAAATATGACAGGCTTGATCCAAATTTGGTTGTTCAAGAGTGTCCAATTTGTGTTCATCAGTCTTGGTTCACTGTTGGACATTGTAGTGCCTTGGTGGCTGGGATCTTCATCTGGCATGAGTTGAGTGTGTGGATTTTATGTGGAATGGTGTTCTTTTAGGTACATAAATCAACGGAAATGTAGTGATGAACAATTTTCCAACAAAGATTTGAGAATAGAGGATTGTATCTAAGAATCATGGGCTAAGGTGTCATGGGGCCAAAAGAAAATAGGGCCACATCATTGGTTTCCATGGTTGAATCCAAACCACTAATTATTTTAGTTTTGATGTCGCATGGAATCTATAAGAAATAGTCATAGGTCCATTCACAAATTGAGGGACATGATTTTGGTTTGTAGCTCATAACAAGATGTGGGTCCCTGTTTGAGTCCAAATAGTGTTTTCTTTAACCTACAAACAAGATGTTCTCCTCCTTATTTTACAACGTCTTTTTGTTGAACAGGATAGGCTTCCTCCTTTAATTCCCAATTCAAGAATGCTTACTTGACATCTAACGGATTGGTGGCTAGATTTGCGAGCTAATCTTGCATGTGATTGAGATTAATCTACATACCCATTGTGAAAAAATGTTGAGTGTTGGTTGTCTACCATCGTTGTGTGCAATCAAGCTATTTTTTATGTGTGCAATTTCTTTTACTTTGAGTTCTCATTGTTACTAGAGTATGTGTGTTTCTATCAGCTGTTTTAATTTAGATTTCCACACACCATTATATGTCTTTGAATTTTTTCAAATTTCCTCTGGAATTGATAGGAATTAAAATCCTTTTTTTTTTTAAACCATCGAAACTGTCTCTCGATCCCACATTTTGTTCAACCCTTTGAATCTGCAAGTGGGAGGTATTCTCAATCTCCAACCCCCTTGCCATGGGTTCCCTACCATATACTAGTTCGAGGTAAGGGACATGTACCTTCAAAACCAATTGATGATTGTGTTTGGGAGCTGGGGGTGGAACTCGGTCGAATTGGTGAATTAGTAGAAATTTCATTAGACGAGGTTGTGTAAGTTCTTTTGCGACAATTGTCCTTACATAGATATTTGTGGCAGTATTCATGGACAATGAAAAGAAAAAGGTTGTGGCATCCAAGGCATGTCACTATTGTGAGCTAGAATAGTTAATTGGCTGAAACTATCCCAATGTTATAAAGGTATTTTGATTGGTTTAATCATCATTTACTTATTAGGGTTTTGATGATTATTTAGAATTAAATGTTTTTTTAAGGAATCTATAGATGTGTCCAATTTTGTTAGTATTGCAAAAATTTGGTCTTAATTTTTTTATTTGGGAAATTTGGTATTTGGTATTTATTTGAGATTTGGTGCATTTAAAAATGATAAATTTATTTGTTGATTCATATTTAAATGAGTCCATAAAGATAGAGGGACATAATTATATAAATTGGAAATTTAAGTTGTAGATGTATTTGTAAAACTACAACACTTGGTTAATAGTAACAAGAGATGAAACCAAACAAGCACTACCAACAATTTTAGTTCAAGGTTGAGAGCACAAAGAGACCAAGGCCAAAGTACTCTTGTGAATGTTTGTAAAGGACAACATTAGTTTTCACATTAGGGATTGCACTACATCCCAAGCAACATGGGAAACACTCAAAAAGTTTTATGAAACTCTGAATATTAATAAAGTCTTATTTTTTAGAAGAGTTCTTTCTCAATTAAGTTGGAGGTAAAAGAAAGCATTACTGATTTTGTTGGTGAAAATATTTCCAACACTAATCTAGTAACAAATACTTCCAACACTGATGTGGTAAAAAATATTTTGAATGGGATTTCGAATGATTGTCATATGTTTATCTTTGGACATTCAGCGAGGGAAAAAGCTCCTACCCTTCACGAATTAACATGTATTCTCTTGCAAGAAGAAGAAAGAGGGAAGATTCTCAATGCAAGGTCTCAAAGTTCAGATTTGGTATTAGTAGCGAAAGGAAAGCCATAGGACAAGAACAAATGAGGCAAATCACATTCAAAACCACATCAAGGCACAACACCACCAAGGACAAATACCTATATGAAGAGGAAGGATGTATGCTTCTATTGTTGTAAGCCTAGATACTTTGCTAAATATTGCATTAAAAGGAAATTTCATGAATCCATGTATAAAAGACATTCAAGAAATTTTATTGATAGAGAAGCAAGCCTGAGTTAGTGATAATTTCAAAAAACTCAAATTATTTATTTCATATGTTTGCTTATCAGTAAAAAATGATGACATTAATGCATGGTTTATTGAGTTTAGTGATTCCATTCATATGAGATGCAAAAAGGAATGGTTTGATACCTATCATGAAAATAATTATGGTACTCAGATCTATTTAGGATATGACCGATCTCGTGATATCAAAGGTTATGGTGATGTATGTGTAACTTTACCCAATGGAAAGGTGAGACAAATACAAAATGTGATGTATGTTCAGGACGAATCTAATTTTCGTGTCCACCATTGCATATCAAAATCTCAAAGTTGAAATCTTGAAATCACATTGAATTGTTAAGGATATACATGACGACTAAAACATCATATTAGGAGGAGTGAGAGTTGGAGACTTGTACATGCTTGATGTTAACATGAAATATCATCAATCATTAGCATCCACAACCATGAAAATAAAAGATATTTGGCATCAAAGGTATGACCATCTTAATTATCCTAACTTGTTGCTATTTCAAAAATAGAGGATGGTAGACGAACTTCCATTGTTAAAGAATGAATATTCAACATGTGAAGGGTATGCATTAGGGAATATTTCCCTACTCATGTAGATAAAAGAAAAATATATATTCTTTGACTTGTGCATAAATATGTGTGTGGGCCTATATTTAGGAGGATCATATAATTTCTTGATATTTTCTCATGATTGCACAAAATATACCTAGGTTTATTTCATGAGAAAGAGATTGATGTATTTCAATATTTTAAAGATTTCAAAAACGTGGTTAACAAGGAAACATATAAATACATAAATATCCTCCCATCTGATCAAGGGGGAGAATATACATTAGGTGCATTTTTGAAATACTACAAAGCTCATGGAATTGTACGATAGTACATAATGGCATAGATTTCATAACAGAATGGACTAGTTGAAAGTAAGAACAATGTCTTAGTGGAATGTGCAAGGAAAATGATGAAAGGTAAAAATATTTACTAATTCCTTTTAGATTGAAGCTATTAGTATTGTTGTTTATAAAAAATATAAGTCCAACAAAATGCTTAAATCATAAGACTCCATTTGAAGCTCTTTATGGTTATAAACTAGCACTAAACCATTTAAGAATATTTAGAAGAAAATATTTTTCTCATATTCCCAAAAAAGATAGGAGAAAAGCCATAGGTGTACTTTCACTGGTTACTGATCATAAAGCATACAAAATGTTTGATCCTTCTACACATAATTTTTTTGCAAGTAGATATGTTTTGTTCCATGAACATGGAGATGAAGGCCATAGGGAGGATAGTTATGATGCATGCCATATTCCTCATGATCGTGACTATTCCACAAAATAAGTTGATGAAAAACAAAAGCAGAAACAAGAGGAAGAATTTAGTGATATGCACACTTTAAGAAATGAAAGCACACCTAGAGGAAAAAATGAGATGCCATAAAGTAGGAGAAGGGATGAAAGCATTGAACTACCAAGAAGGTCATCACCCCAAATTCAACCACCAATAAGGTATAAAGACTATGCCTTGAAAACTAAAGTGATGAATGTCATAGAACCTTTGAAATTTGAAGAAGCTAATGGACATCCAAAATGGAGAAATTTAATGAAGGAAGAATATGATTCCCTAATGAGAAATGATATGGAAATTGACATAATTGCCTAAGGGTAAAGTTCCCATAGATTCGAATTGGTTGTTCAAAAGTGAATTTAATGATCAATGGAACTATTGATAAATATAAAGTTAGGCTCATAACAAGGGCTATTCACAAAAAGAAGGGATAGATTATGAAGAAACTTTTGCACTAGTAGTTAAAATGAACACCATTAGAATGATGATTGCATTGAAAACTAAGCATAATGGAAAGCTAAATAAGTTAGATGTTGAATGGAAAAATTAAAGGAGGAATTTTATCTTGTTTGGCCATAATCCTTTGTAAAACATGGACAAAAACATCTTGTTTGAATGTTAAAGAAGCACTATATGGACTCAAACAAGCAGCCAAGTCTTGGTATGTGAAGATTGATAAATTATTCTATCATAACAAGAAGTGCTACCAGGTTAATTGAGAACATCAAAAGGTGTGTGTCAAATGAATGTGAAATGAACAATCTTGCAAAATTGCATTATTGTAGAATTGAGGCTTCTGTGATCCATCATAATTGTAAAGAGAGCTTCAGCATAAATCACATCAAAAAGATCAATGTCTTTTTGATGTGATTTATGCTGAAGCTCTCTTTACAATTGCATTATTGTTTAGACCTTGAAGTTTGGAGAGATAATGGTAGAACTTTGGTCAAACAAAGCAAATATGCACGTGAATTAACCAAATGATTCAACATGAATTAATGTAAATCAACATCTACATCACTCTAACGGAATGTTGAACTTAGCGGTGATGATGAAACAAAATAATTAAATGGTACATTGCATAGACAATTCGTGGGAGTTTGAATTGCTTAACTACAACAAGGCCATATTTCATATTCGTTCATCATACTTAGTGAGTTCATGGCTAAGCCACATGAAAGTCACTTGAAAGCAACCAAAAGATTCCTTCCATATTTGAGGGAAATTGGAAATTTTGGTATCTCATTCGGTAGGAGATCCATATGACAAGAATTATACCTCTAGTTATGCATCCAATATTGGATCAACTGTTGTGTCATCCATCAACAAGGAACATCCAATTCTTTCTTTGTATTCCACTAAAGCTTAATACAAGGTCTTATGTAGTGCAACTTGTGAAGTGATTTGGCTAAGAAGAATTGTTGAAGACATGGGAGAAAAATAGAAAGGACCAACAATCATCAAGTGTGACAACCAAATCACTATCAAACTAGGAAACAACCCACTCTAACATGCAATATCAAAACACATAGAGAAGACTCTACATATTTTTGTACTAGAAAATATGAAATCAAAGGAATTAATCTAATCTATTATAAGATAAATGAAAATGCCGCACAAATATTTACTAAGCCTTTAGGAAAAGATAAATTTACCTTAGGTAGAGAAAAATTGGGTGTAATTAATAATTCATTTCTCCATTAATAAAGAGACTTAGAGATAATGGATAAATGTTCTAGATTTGTGTGAGTTCCTAGGTGTTATTTTAGATATCTTGTTTTTCCTATTTGTGTGAGTGTAGCCAAGTCAAAGTCCTTATCATCTCCCAACAAAATCTTATAACAACCAACTAATTTATAAATAAAATTCTTATTTATAATTAAGAGTATAAAACCCATTCCAAATAAATATATCAACAATTCAGATTCCATATGCCATACATTTAAATAAAAGCCCAAAATAAATTAGTAAAGACGACGTCCTCACTCTGAATTTCTGTACATATGCAATGTGTCGAAGCCCACTGGCCATTTGAGTGGATAGCCATACTATTCATCAATCTCAAATCTCCAAAACAAAATTCATTCAGCAGTTGGATGGTCAATTTTGAAATGGTCCAAAACATTCATGCCTTTTAATCCCTGGCTCAAGAAAACTCTCGTGAATTCTCCATATTGATATCCTTTGTACAGACCCAGATGTTGTTCATCAACCAGGGATGCTACAGGGACAATGAAGGCATCCTGTGAAGGGCTATAAATCGTGGTAATTGATATACGTGCAGTGGACGCGTTGCTCACTCCTGAATTTCCCGTTGCTCACTACCTGAAAAATATTTGCCATTAATAATTCAATGGTAAAGGAAAATTATGTTAGACGTCTTTTTGTAATTACTTGTAGTTGATCTCCCAAATTGATGACAAAGGCGTTAGCTATGAGTTCTACAGAAACACGTTTTCCATTTTTGAATACTTGCAAGCCATTAACATTGCCTTGCATTAGAATAGTGATGCCACCGACGTCTGAAAGGCCTGCTAAACCAAGCGTAAGATCTGGGTTTGGGCATGGAGGATAGTAATTCACAGTCATAGCTTGGCTGTGTTTTCCAAAAATTCTATTCAAGTAATCTGAGTTGAGACCTAGAGCTTCAGAAATGGAAGCCAACAATCTCACAAAAGAAGAAGAACTTTACAACCTTTGCCTTGACGCTGTACAAGCTCCTCCCAGGGTCCAACAAGAAGTATCCTCTACTTTGACAAGCTTCATTCACTCCCCAATGAAGCCAAAAAGGTATGTGATCTCTCCTCTTAAGCTCAACTAGGAAGTCTTGATTTCACCAGCATTTACCCTAAAAAATGTTCAGCTTCTAACCTCTCTAGCCACTAACCCAATGCCTCAATTTAGAGTGCAAGGGAGGGAAGTTACTTGGTCCTCCTTCAAAGGGATAGAATCCTCCTTCAAAGGGATAGCTCCTCTTAACAAGGGATTAGCTCCTTCTCTTTTGAGATGCATGAACCACTTTTGAGCGAACAATCCATGTCAAAATTCCTTCTAGAAACATCTAGAATTAACCGAAAGTGAGTTTTCTAAGATAAAAATTGCATCTTTTGACTTTCACAGGGGTACGCACCCTCCCCTTTACATACAGAGCATATAAGTACACAGGTACTCTGAACAAAGAGTGTGGGCCCACAGGAAAAAGTGAGAGAAAGTGCGGAACGAGAGTTACATTGCTTTTTGATGTCTTTCTCTCATTTCCAAAGCTTGTTTTGAAGAGCTGATGTCTGAGACTTGCTTAGGAGGCTGGTATAGGTGGTGATAGACCCATACTGACTGCAAATAATCAAGGTGACGATATTTTTGTGTAACAGGTGGTATAAGGAATTTGTCTCTGGTGGATGTCCCCATCTTTGACATATTTGTTAAACAGCCTCTTGGAGCTTGCGCGGCTGGTAATCCTCCCCCATGACTTTTATCATATCGATGAATATCCAAGGTCTGGGAGCAGACCTCAAATTCTTGGCACTCAAAGATCTATTCCTTTACGCCTAGCCAAAGATCATTCTTGTTCAAGAAACTATGCACTGCAAACAAGAGTCCATTTCATACTTCAAGAAAATGTTTCCCTCATGGTTCATGGTAGCCTCTGAAGCCAAGGGACTTTCGGGTGGTTTAGCGGTCATGTGGGATCCTTCCCGGATAAGAGCTAAAGCCTATAATTTTTTTGCAAGAATCCTCATCTCTGCGGTCATTAGAGGTCATCCCTGTCCCATCAATATACTGAATATCTATGCTCCTTATAAGAACAGGTCTCTTTTCTGGGAAAACAATTTTGTTTCAGGGATTTTTTATATTGATTCACTAATGATTGCAGGTGATTTGAATATCACTCTAAGTTCGGAAGAACGTTGGGGAAAATGCAGGAAGTATGATCCACTCTTAGACTGAATCAAGTTTGAATTTCTCCACAGGAACCTTGTTGATGTTGCTCCATCCAAAATGATGCCTACATGGGATAATGGAAGACTTGAAGGGGCCTACATAGCAAAAAGGATTGACAGGTTTATCATTCATAACAGTATCATTGATAAAATGGGCATGCCGGTCTAGACCATTGAAAATGTTTTTATCTCCGATCATAAATCAATTTCCCTCAACTGGAGGGAAAAGGGTTTCAAGTATGGGTACCCCTTTAAATTCAATAGAGCATGCCTTGAGGACGTGGCTTTCAATGAAGAAATAACTAAAGCCTGGTAGGATCTAACTGCTAATTCCTATTTTCCTCCTTTCATGACTTTTAGAGATAAAATGTCTTCTATGAGAAAAGTGGTTAAGGCATGGCAATGTAAAAAAACACAAGCACACAGACTGGCTCTAAATGATATCCAAAAATAAATGGATGATATATCTAAGTTTTTGAAATCCAATTCAGTCTCTTTCAGCATGAGAAGCAGATTAAATAAATTGGAAAGGAAGAAGCGGCACATATTAAAGGAGGAGGAAGCCTCATGGAGGCTCAAGAGCCGGAAGTTATGGCTCCAAGATGGTGACAGGAATACTAAGTTTTTTCACAGGTTTGCTAGTGACATACGGGAGATGAATACTATATGGAAAATTAGTAATGGTCAGCGAGTTTTTCTTTTATCTCAACAAGATATCTCAAAGGAGGTAGTGAGACATTTTAAAGACCAATCTAAAAGAAAGGAGTATAGCAGTTTTCAGGATATCCTATGGGGTATTGATCTGTTCCCCCAAATGTTTAATGACAAAGAAAATGAAGTTTTGTTCTAGGACATAACAGAAGAGGAGCTATATGGAGTTATGAAGGATTTTAAGAAGGATAAATGCCCAGGCCCGAACGGCTAGACAATAGAATTCTTCCTTCATTTTTTCGACATCATCAAATCTTATCTCTTAAGAATGGTTGAAGCAACATGAATTTCGGGCAACATTCATCACTTTACTTCATCCACGTTGATAGCCCTCATCCCAAAGAAATTGGAGGCAGACTCTTTTAAGGATTTTAGGCCGATCTCTTTGTGCAACATAACCTTTAAGATCATCACAAAAATTATAGTAGAGAGGATCAAAGTGACTTTAGCCAGTTTCTTATCAAAGGATTAGCATGCTTTTCTAAAGGGGAGAAATACAATGGATGCAGTCGCCATCACCCAGGAAAGCTTGTTCTCCATGCTCTTAAATCGATCTGAAGCAGTTATTCTAAAAATTGATTTGCAAAGAGCCTACGATTGTGTAGACTGAGGTTTTATCAAATGTTTTTTAGCGAAGATTGGCTTGCAATCGGAGGTCATCAATTGGATCATGGCTTGTATTGAGAACGTGAATTATGTTTTCATTATCAACGGAATCCCGACCCCCTTCTTCTCAGTAGAAAGGGGGCTACATCAAGGATGCCCTCTATCGCCACTGATGTTCATTTTGGTGATGCACTCTTTGAGCCTTCACATAAATATGGTTGTCTCAGAAAAAACCTGCAAGCCTGTGAGGATATGCAGGAACAACTTCATATCGCACAATTTATTTGTTGGTGATGTGCTTATCTTTGCTATGTTGTGCAGCGTTACGTTGACTTGCCTAAATGAAATCTTATATAGATTTCAATGTGCCACCGATATTCAAATAAACAAATCCAATCCATACTCTATCACAATGACGTCAATATGGAATTGGTGGAATGGATTTCGGTTTTGTTTGAAGTCGGTTTGAGGTCAATCAGAGATGGAGTCAAATATATTGGTTTTCAACTTAAGGCAAAGGGTTACTCAAAGGATGATTGGAAATGGCTTATTGATAGGTATTATAAAAAGATATCCACTTGGGAATATAAATGTTTATCTCTGCCTGGAAGAATCGTCCTAACTAGGGCAGTCCTCTTGCAACTTGATGTTTATTAGGCTCATACCTTTTTCTTCCCGACAAGTATTGTTCAAAATATAGACAAGATCACTGCGAATTTTATTTGGGGTAGAAACACTAATCAAGGAAGATATCACCTCACTACTCTAGATAAGATATATAGACCGAAAATTGTTGGAGGGTGCGGCCTATTGGACTTGAGGACCTTTGGAAAGGTGCTCATGTGAAAACCTTTGTGGAGGGGAATTTTCGGTGAGGGACCATGGAGCAAAACCATCAAAATGAAATACATGCGAGGTAAAGGCCTCGAATATTGGTTTCATTTGGGGAGGATTGGAGCAAAATCCGGCTCTGCCATATGGCTCAGCTTCCACAAGTTGGAACAATATTTCTTAAAGAGTCTGAAATGGTGTCTTCAATCTGGCAGTGGTATTCTTATCGGAATAGATCCCATTTCATCTGGGAGAGAATGCATTTCTATTCCAAAAAGGATCTTAATTTTCCTTCATTGCAATGGTATTTTCACATGGGATAAATTGATAGAGGGATGGCATGGCCCTCTTCCTATGTGGAAAATAGCTGATGATATTGGTTTACTGCAGTCTTTGAAATGCCTTTGGACCCCTGTCTGGAACTCTCTAAGAAACTGTGGTTTCCTCCGATCTTTCCCACAGGATTATCTGGTATGGAATCCGCCATCTGCAAATTCTCAGTTGCGTGTAAGGGATATTTATGCTGATATGATTATTCTGAAGCCTGTGCACTTCTCCATTTTTCTAATAACATTTTGGAAATCAGGATGCTCTCCCAAAATGATATATTTTTCATGGCTGGTGTTTTATAATAAAAACTTATCCTGGGAAAATTTGATGAAGAGGCAATGGCATAGGCCGAGTAGGTGCCTCATGTGCGGATCAGACGACGAAACAAATTTTCACATGTTATTCCAATGCAACTCTCTCTTGAAAATATGGTAGAGCTTGGCAAGTCTTTATGGCTTCCCTCTAGTTTCACATGTTTCTTCTCAAGATGCTTTTGTATGGTGGAGCTGACAAAAGGAATCATGGAGACCGATCATTTTAATTATGCTATGGTGTGCATGGAGATGGAGGAATAATAAACTTTTCAACGATGCAAAGGAGCCTCTGGAGGATATTTGTGAAATCATAATTCTCATTTATGATTCTATACTCAAAATCTCTTCAAAATCGAACACTGTCAAAAGAAATATGCAGGTGACTCCTTCCCTCAGGACCCCGAGGGCCTTCTTCGATGGCGCATCCCAACAAAACACATGCAGAGCTGGGGTGCTCATTCATTTGGATGAGAATCTTCAATATAATCTCTCTTGGAATGCAAGTGAAGGAACAAACAGCCTGGCAAAGGCAAAGGCCCTTGGTGGTCTCCTCGCTTTCTGTTTATTTCTTGACATTCAGGCCATTTCTATATATGGGGACTCCAAAACAATGGTTGATCACGTCAATGGTAAAGGTTCTATCAGCTGCCCTCATCTCACTGTTTGGTTGGATCGAATTATGTTTTTTTGGAACCGTATGCAGGGGTGTACAATACAGCACATCTACAGAGTTTGGAATCAGAGGGCGGATTGCCTTTCAAAGGAGGCTCTTCTTATGGAATCTAGTGTATGGTCCTTAAAGATTTCTGATGGCATGGAGTCCTATATCATTCAGGACTTTTGTTTCTTGGGATTTTGATTTCTCCAGGCCCAGACCAGTGCAAACTTATAAATCTTGATGCTTCTGTATAAAATTATTGTCCTCCAATGTGGAATTTTCAACGGGTAAATTCTTCCACTTGATGAGATACTCTGAAATTGATCAATTTCATAGCCGCCATGTTTTTGTTTCTGTGACTACTCCATGCTCCAATATGATTTTTCATTCCTCGTCAAGTTTTGGCAATATTTTCTGAGTTAGTAACCGGAGAACCCACAATAATACCCATAATCTGTCAGCGTTTCAAATCCCAACAAGAATCCATCATCAGGACTATTTTTGAATGTTGATAGTAGAAGAGCTCAATTGCGAGATTTAAATAGTTATGAGGTAAGCTATTATGATTTAAGGAAAAATGAAGGTCTGCTACTTAATAATTAATATTATCCAAAGATTTAAGTTTTTTATTAAATTAGGTTTTTGATTTTAATTCTAATTCATATAATTTTTTTTTTAAAATGTAATTAACATTAATAGTGAAATTTTTATAATATTTTCTGTATAATTAATAATTAGAAAAATAATTTTGATAATTATAATTTATAATTATAATATAATTAAATTATAAGTCTATATAATATTCACTACTAATTTATTATTTGTTATTATAAGTAATAAATTTAATATATTAGTAAATGTTATAATATATTATTATTTTTATGGGTATTTAAATTGATTATAATGAGAGTTAATTGGATTATTCTAATTTTATATGATTAATAATAATACTTAGTTTATTAATAATTTATAATAATAATTAGTGATAATTATAATAATTTTAATAATAATAACCATAAGTAATAATTCATATCTTCCCCCAAGCCCAGACCAGCGCGAACTTATAAATCTGAGGAAGTTAAGGTTTTTTCAAACCAATACGAACTTATAAATCTGAGGAAGTTTGCGGAGCTGGGGTGCTAATTCATTTGGATGAGAATCTTCAATATAATCTCTCTTGGAATGGAGGCGAAGGAACAAACAGCCTGGCAGAGGCAAAGGCCCTTGCGGGTCTCCTCGCTTTCTGTTGCTTTCTTGACATTGAGGCCATTTCTATATGTGGGGACTCCAAAACAACGGTTGATCACGTCAATGGTAAAGGTTCTATCAGCTGCCCTCATCTCACTGTTTGGATGGAAAAAATTATGTTTTTTTGGAACTGTATGCAGGGGTCTACAATACAGCACATCTCAGAGTTTGGAATCAGAGGGCAGATTTCCTTTCAAAGGAGGCTCTTCTTATGGAATCTAGTGTATGGTCCTTAAAGATTTCTGATGGCAAGGAGTCCTATATCATTCAGGACTTTCGTTTCCCAGGATTTTGATTTCTCTATTTTGGTTTCTTCTATGTTTTTTTTTGTCCTATCTCTTCTATGATCTATCCTGGCATATGCTAGAGCTGTTATGTCTATATCTCTCTCCGCTTTTTATCCCAGTTGATGCTAGAGATGTCTTGTGTCCTGGCTATTTTCTCTATTATACAGACTCAATATAATATAATTCAGCTTTTCTTTCTGAAAAAAATACCAATGTCTTTTACTAAGTTAATATAATTTTTATCTAGATCAAACAAACAAGTATGGGGATGAGCAATAAAGTCTTTTCAGAAAATCTGGAAAAAAAAAAGGAATCGAAATCCAAACAAAGTTTTGATTAAAAAAATAATTAATAGAAATCAAAATTAGAGTTAGAATTAGAAATATCTATTACATAATGAAGTCAAATGGTTTTTAATATTTTTATTTAATTATGAATAATTCACAAACATGTCTTTTCACAAAATATGAAAAATAAATAAATAAATTGTTATCCAACAAAGTTTGATTATAAAATTTAATCCAAATCAAAATAGAGTTAAATTAGAAATATCTATATATGACGTCAAATTGTTTTTTAATAGTTTATTTATTATGAATAATCACAACAATATCAATTTTTTTTACTTAATTATATATATTTTATCTATGATTATATTTTTTTGACATTTCACTTGGTCTCACCTACATCTTACTTAGACTATATATGAATCAACTTAAGCATCTAGAGGTTTGTTATGAAACCATCCCACAAAAAGATAGAAAAGATAGATTAACGCCTTATAAATTAGCCTCTTCGAGGGGAAATTTCCTTTACATTACACAAATGAACAATTCTTGGATGATATAAATGACAAGACCTCATTTCTATATATAGGAGTCTAAGGGGTGATAATATAATCAGAGTCGACATAATAATAATAATCAAAAGGCACAATAATAACAATAATGGGCTTTTATGGGGCACAATAATAACAATATAGGGACTACATGGGCACAACAACATAATAAGGGGGTTGTACTAATAACAATTAGGGTTACACTGACCTAACACGTCCCTCTCATTCAAAAAGTTTTCTCCTCAATGCTTGAGTAGTTCTTGATGCTTCTGTATAAAATTATTGTCCTCCAATGTGGAATTTTCAACGGGTAAGTTCTTCCACTTGATGAGATACTTTGAAATTGATCAATTTCATAGCCACCGGGTTTTTGTTTCTGTGACTACTCCATGCTCCAATATGATTTTTCATTCCTCGTCAAGTTCTGGCAATATTTTTTGAGTTAGTAACCGGAGAACCCACAATAATACCGATAATCTGTCAACGTTTCAAATCCCAACAAGAATCCATCATTAGGACTATTTTTGAATTTTGATAGTAGAAGAGCTCAATTGTGAGATTTAAATAGTTATGAGGTAAGCTATTATGATTTAGGGAAAAATGAAGGTCCGATGCTTAATAATTAATATTATCTAAAGATTTAAGTTTTTTATTAAATTGGGTTTTGATTTATTCGAATTGATATAATTTTTTATTTTTATGTTAAATGATAAATTAAAAGATATATAGTGGAAATTTTCTTAAGTAGTCATTTCCTCGAATAATTAAAATTATAATAAATTTATGATAATTTTATAATAAGTAATATAATAAATACTAATAATAAGTGCTATATAAATATTCAAATACTAATTTATTATTTTTAGTTATTTATAATAACAAATATTATAATAATTAGTAATTGTTTTATAATACTTTATTATTATTATGAGATTGATTTTAAATTGAGTATAATTAGAAGTTATTGGATTTATTCTTAATTTTTATATGAATTAATAATAATACTAATAGTTTATACACCTGGATGCGGGTGTCACTTCCGGCATTCAATAGTGGAATCCATGAGGCGAGCTCAACTAATAGCTGGCAAGCTCTCACGGTGGAGGGTAGCGCTGGAAGCAGGCTACCATAAAAGCATGCCGCAGAGGAGTAACTGCAATTGATTGCAACATCAAACTCCGCGTATAGTTCTTCAGGCTCATCAGATGGAGCGCCAGGAAAGGTCCTTAATTCTCCTTGTTCCGCCCAAACATTCTCCGCAGCGCCTTGGTTCAGAGCATTCTGCCCTCTTTCATGTCGGCTTGAACAATCTAGGCAGAGGGGAAGGTCCCAGGCAGTCCTGTTCTCAGAGATAGCCTGGGACTCATAGCATTGTCACTGTGCTTCGCACCACTGTGGGAATTCCCCATTTGCAGCTCGATTCCTTAGCCACTAGCCGCCGAATTATCATCTCAGAGAGGCTTTTTTTCACTTATGGAAAAATCTGGACCGTTCGAAGCGTTGTGGGCTCTTGTTGGGAAGTCAGAGCCTTCTCCTTGTTGTTGATGTCGCAAGCTTGGTCGCATTCTCGAGACTCCCAGGTGATTGTGGTTCTGGTTCGGTATCTGGTAAGTCTCTGTTCTTACTGTGTCCAACTCTCTTTCACTCAGTTTCCGCCTCTCTTTGGTGTGCGCCTCTCATCTGTGATTGTGGTTCTGGTCTGGCATTGGGCAATTCTCTGCTCTTTTTACGTCAGCCTCTCTCGCACTCTATACACGCCTCTTTTCTGTGTCTGTCTCTCCCTCGTAGTTGGGATCCCGGTTTGGTTTCTGGCCAGTCTCTGTTCTTGCTGCAAGCCGCACTTATTCACAATGCTGCCCCATATGCGAGCTAAACGCCGACGTGGAAGCTCAGATGGCCCTCGCGGAAGGCAGGGAGGGAGGGGAAGCTTGGATCCTGCACCACGCCAACCTCGCCACATCTCCCCTCTGGCTACAGTTGCACCCTCCGCGCCAACTTCTGATGACTCTGGCCCATCTCTCACCAGCTCTCTACAATCTGCCCGCTTCAATTTCCATAGTCAGCTTAACCGGCTGACTATCTCTGCCCTGGTAACTGTTATTTTTTCTGAAGAAGCGGACAACCCGGACAATTTAGGGGCTGCTTCCTCTGAATGCTCCCCCTCCACGACTACCAGTTCTTCACAAAGTCGCTTGGTGGAGGCGCATGTGGACATCAATGCAGAGTCGAAGGACGTGGCAGACTCGGAAAAGTTCCAAACCCAGCAGAGTGAACCCGAGAGGCAGATGAGTGACCCTCCGCCAATGACGGAGCCCACAATTGGCAGTGAGCTGGCGCGCTTCACTGGTAATCTCCTCTATCCTATTCTACCGCTGGGCAAAACAGTGGAGGACGTGGAGGACAACGTCATGATCGAATGGGTCAATCTTTCAAGCGCCCAGGATGAGGTGGCCAAACAGGACAATGCACCAACCAAGTAAGCTTCTTGCAGACTCAGGGTTGATTTCCAGTTTTTTTGTTCGGCTATTGCATGACTACAGATCCAGCAGCCTCTCGAGACTGTCACTGCACCTTTCTACGGCTCTCTAATCTGGTTCACCATCCACTACTTTAAGTTTTATGTTGTTAAATTTTGGTAGACAGAGGTCTCAGCTATTTTTTGAAAGACAGAGGTCTCAGCTCTTTTTTGTAGACTCTGATCTTCATTGTAAACATCTTCTACAAAGCTTTTTTGAGAGAGGTAGAGCTACAGCTCCCTCAGAGGTGTATCCTCTTGTAAATATTTTTTGTTTCTTTTTAATATAGTTAGCATAGTCTTTACAGAGAAAAAAAAAATACTAATAGTTTATACTGAATTTATAAATAATAATTGTGATAATTTATATAATTTTAATAATAATAACCATAAGTAATAATTTTATTCAATGATATAATTATGACTTGTAATAAAATATTATAAATATAGATCTTTTTTTATTAATGTTATTATAAATAATAATAAAAGTTATTCTTTGATAGATATTAATAATAATACTGCCATTTATAGTCATATAATAATAATCAATATAGTATAATTTATAAATTCCATAACTTATTAATTAATAGTTAATATAATATTATATTTAAATATTAATTATTAATGTCTTGAGATCGATTATTAAGACTAACATTAGTAATAAAAGAAATAAAACTAGATTTTGCTAATTTTACCTAAGAGGAAAGGAAAGGGAGATAGCTACCTATTGAGAGTTAAACCTAGGATCTATTGGAGGTCTTAATTTCTCTGATTAAGGGAAACCAACTACTGATGATCTCGATGCCATTGTCCCTATTGAAATAATGTCGGTGTTTCATAATTTCAAGAGCCTCTCTAATCTTTCGCCTATGATGATGTTCTTCTCTTGCGACAATTGAGGCGTTTTCCAGATAGAGATGGTGATTAGTTTTAGAGGAATCCTTTGCCAGGGCCGAAGTACGAGACCTATCATTCCTAATATCCACTACATGTTCTTTTAGTCTAGTTTGCAAGGAATAACCTATTTCACCAATGTAACTTTTCCCACATGAACAATCTATTTTCTAAACTCCTTTATGTTGATATCTATCAATATTATCTTTGATAGGCCTCATACTTTGTCTAATCGTTCCGGGTGCTGAGAACTGAGTGATTATGTCTTTATTTCTTAGGATTCTTGCAATCTTGTTTGAACTGGGATATTCTGCAACTTTTGAATGAGTGGCCACACTTCTTCATCCTTCTTCTATTCATCCCTTGCTTCATTTATCCAATCTAGTTGGATAAGAGAAATAGCACAAAACAATGCTTCCACATCCTCATCCTTTCTTGAGAGTACATCTGCCACAACATTTTTCTTCCCTTTTTTGTAGATGATTTCAAAGTTATAAACCAACATCTTTGTGACCCATTTTTGTTGCTCTTCAGAGGATAATATTTGTTCTAAAAAGTATTTAAGTCTATCATGATCCATTTTTACCTTGAAGTGTCCTCCATTGGGTAGGGTCACCATTTCTTAAGTGCATATAGTATTGCCAACATTTCCTTCTCATAAATAGCTTTGTGTAAATAATTTCCTTTGATTGGATGACTTTCAAAAGCAATGGGTCTTTCATCTTGCATTAAAATAGCACCAATTCCATTCCCTGAAGCATCACATTCCACA
>APFE030266596.1:507272-535502 GCA_000404065.3 Pinus taeda | reverse complement strand
ATTCATTCATTAAATTTTTGCTATTTTATGAATGAATCATCTAGAATAGGTAAATAAGTGTCAAATCAACATAAAGTTCCATTAATTACATCAAGAAGGGTGAAAAATCCCATCACAAGTCAAAACTGGTCAAAATGGCTTCATTTGCTGAGCTGAGGATGAAAACTGTGCCAAAAAACCCTGTGAGCCGCGCACCTAAGCCCTGTGTGCCATGCGCATTTCCCCCTTATTTTGGGGCACTTCCTAGCATCCCAATTGATCTCAGGTTGGCTTGTTCGAAAGCCCTATACGTCTACTTTCTAACGCAGGTGGAATTTTCCAATTTGGTGTCAATTTGATCCTCCAAAAGTGCATTCTCCCAGAAGTACTTCTTGCTGGTGCAAAAAGTAGCAGAAAGGTGGTTTTCATGATGTTTTTGCGCCTTTTGGTCACCCAGAACTTGATGAAATTCTTTGGCAATGGCTGAGCATGTGTATTTCATCATGACAAATCCAAAACTATAAGCCATTTGTGATTTGGACATCCCCATCTTATGGGTCGTGCGCTACGCGTAGAGCCAAAAACCCTGTTTTGCAAGCCAAAAATTTCGAAATGACAAAATTTTCTCTGAATTTGCCTAAATTCGGAGTGAAGATCCTCCATCATGTATCATGCTCAACTAATGAAGCCTCGGCCAAAACTCGAAGTGGATCGGGCCTTTTCCGTTGTTTTAGCGCTTTGCTCAGACGCCTCTTAAGGATCTTCATTTTCGCTTTGCAAACATGCATGCGAGCCCAATAGTGAGTTTTCATATGGCAAACCGTGTCTTTGTCCCTGTTTGCCTTTGCCAACAACTTCTCCAAATGAGTGTTTACCCCTTTGAGCATTGATTCTCGATCAATAGGTATCAAATCACCAGGTCTCCTTCGGGCCAATTTCGGGTCTTCCCGGATCTTCCACAGCTCATAAAGTTCATGCTCATCTTCCAGCTATTTTTTGCACTGCTCCAAGTAGTTGATCACCCATTTAGCCATCTGAAATTTCTTTTGCAGCGACTCATTCTTGGCCCTTTGCTCTCAAATGATCTCCTTGAGCTCTGAGTTAGGCGAGCTAGCATCAACATCAATGATACCCATATCCTGACCTCCTGAAGTACCCTCATCAAACATGGGTCTCTTGCCCCTATCCTGAATCTGTACCTGTGCTAGAGACGGAGACGAGACCCCTTCCACATGATGTGGAGATAATACTCGCTATGCTGATGATGTCAACGAGACCCCTTCCACCCCGGGTGGAGATAGTACTTGTCGTGCAAATGCAAATAAGGTCCTGTGGCCTCTCTGATATTTCACATATACTGGAGCATCGACATGCTCGGTCTCAGGAATGTCAAACTACTGTGAAGGCCCTCCCTCATCATGAACTATCTCTGGAGGAGGCTGTAGCGTGGAAAAATAATCACGGGAGATGAAATCCTCCCAAGTAATACCCTGTTGTGCCAACTGATGCATCACTATCATTTTGATCAATGCATAATGATATATTCTCCTATGTTGATGTGCCAGGCTCTTCCTTTGTACTAAAGGCACCATCCTCTCTATGTTACGATACATGAAAAACAGAATGTTCGTCATACGTACCCTTGTGAAATGCATCAACAAGCGGACATGGTACACATAGAGACGTGAGAATCTGCTCTCACAGCTGAAATACCGAATGATGAGTTTCATCAACGGTGCAAACTCATCTCTCAGGAATCTGAAAGGAAAAGCTGCGCTCAAGTGTCTGATATACCCGAGCTTGATATATGGCTCATAGTAATATTTGTCTAGCATCTGGCGTTTGCTCCATTCCTCCCCTACATTTGGTATCCTGGTGGCCTGAGCATTAGTCTCGGGTGACAAGGTAAAGTTCACTCTGGCAAGGTTTACATGACCATCCTATAGATTAAGGACAAATAGACGGACTAGTTCCCAATGATGCTGAGTTTGTGAGATCATATCACAATATTGGAAACATGATTGGCGCCGAAAAAAATCCATTGCAGGTGAGCAAGCTTGCAATTGAGCCAAAGAAGTAGGCTCCTCCCTAACATGCTGTCCACTTTTGCCACCTTTGTGATACCTCTGTGGCACGTTTGGCACATTTACCTCCGGTGTAGAATCACTATCATATTCCTGCTCATATACTGACTCGGTCTCTGACATGTTCTTTAGAAACAAGATAGCTGGAATATAAATGCTGATATACAAGTGTGTGCAAAATTGACTGTAGACTTTTTCTTTTTCTCAAAATGCTGTGACCAAGGGGACACAAATGTACAAGGGAATTGTTAGGAAAGGGAAAACATTAGGGAAATGGGGAAAATGGAAATAAAACAAGTAATTTAGAGAAGGGAAGGGACATGGAAATCTTGAATTTTTTGGGTTTTGGGATAAGGTAGGGATTATGTGTTTGTAATAGAAGGGAGGGATTAGGATTTGAGGGAGGATAATGTAGGGTTTATGAGGAATTATTGGGGAAAATAATGGTGAATATAGGGGATGGGGAACAAAAGGAAATAGGAAAACATGAGAACCTTGGTTAACATTTATTTTTTAAAACCCTTCAGCAATTTTGGCATTCAAATTCTTACAGCAATTTAATGGACAAAGGATGGTTTTTACACTTGATTTTCTATGGAAAATATATCATAATCTCTTACATAAACCATTCAAAACCAAGAACAAGCCATGGAGAAAAGCCTACCTATGAATTTATGCTTGAGAGGAGGCGTTTTAGTGTTTTCTTGGACAAAGTTTGGGCATGAACCTCAGTGCGCCGCACGCCTCACCCAACACGCTGCGCGCCCCTGATGCGTCGTGCGCATGCAAATTATCACTGGGTTTTGTCACCTGATGCGTCGCGTGCCCCTGATGCACCGCGCACCCAACCTAATGCCCGCACACCCTGGAAATGGCCCAGTTTGCTTACAAACTCACAAAATTGCTTTGGAACGATGCTCTTCACTCTTGAAATGTGGAATGGGTTGCAAATGAGGTGAAATATCTTCATATAGACTCCTTTTTTATTTTTGCTTGATCAATAACCCATTTTCTTATGTTTTGTTGTTGACACTTCTTCAAAATTAATAGACTCTGACCTTTTTGGTTTCCTCCTTAAAATTGGTGGAAATAATGATTTTCTCTCATAATTTTTTGCAGGGATAGCTCTGATATGCTCTGGAAAAGGAGACCAAGGCTGCGTTTGGATGTTTCAAGGATTGAAGTTTTTTGAAATTTTTTACAAAAATGAGACGACGACTTATCTTCAAAACAAAGTTTTGAAGAGAAGTCATACTTTATCTATACAATGATGAAAATTATTGAAGTGATTATCTATCAAAGACATCCCTCTAGCCTGCTGGTCTTCTAAGAATTTTCAAAACAAAATTGACTCAACCCTAGACCTAAGACCTAAATATTTAAAACATGATTATAAATGACCTTTGAAGCTTTATGACTAAACCTAAACCAGCAGTACCATGCATGAGGGGAATGAATGACACAAACCATTCCGTCAGGGTTATGGCATGCCTAACGAAATGCAACTGATCAAAACTGATGGGACACCTAAATATGAAATGCAGAAAGAGCTTTGATCTTTGATGAAGGGATAACTAGACTGACTCTAACACACACTTTTTTGGGGAACCTTTTTGATAAATGGAGACCACTGCTAGATTCATAATAACACATAAATCTAATAAAATGATGTTTCCAGCCTCATCTTTCAAGACTATCAAGTGAAAAGGGAAAAAGACTAGCAAAAAATCATGTTTCTGCCTCATTTTTGGCCCAGACGCTCTGCAATTGGCCAACCTTGAGAGTATGACATTTTGGAGAGTCAAATAAGGTCGATTTTGGAAACTAGAGGAATATTTGGAAACTAGATAGAACAAACTTTCCAATGATACATCCTAGGTTCAATTTGGACACCGGTAAGGCAGTCAAAAGTAGCCTACAAGATGGAGGATTCACATGACACTGTGAGGGTGCACTTGACAGGAAGATGGTGCACATGACCATTTGCCTATTTTTTCACTATTCTCTAGATTTGATTTTCTCCTATGGAAACCAACTTTTTATTGATGGAATTGATATTTTAAATGTAATTATGGTCTTTTAAGATTACCTAGGGGTAAATACATAGGTAAATAGACCTCATCAAGTCAAATGAATCAGTTTCAATGTAATTAGGGATGAGTCACTTTGACCACCCCACACTCTAGCTATCAGTTGAAATTTTTGTGAAACTACTCCTCCTCTCATGGATTTGACCCCTGAGGGTGGGAGGAGTTTGTTTTAATGTGTATATCTTTCCTTTATTCACTCTTTTCAAAGGTTTGACTCATTTGAATGTTCTACTAGTGATCATAGACACTATTGTATCAGATTTTGGCTAGTATTAATAGATGAGTTGCAACTATTTCTTCGAGATACATGTGGTATGGATGTTTAACATTGTTTCTTCTTTGTTATAATTTGCATGAATGTTTTGTATGTTCGTGAACCATTTCATGTCTGTTATATGGCAATTTTCAGGTTGATAGGAAGAATACATCCTGCTCATGCTCCGTTTTGGGAAATTTATAAAAAATTGTCCATTTTTCTTCAGTTTAGGAAGGATACATATCATATGCTCTCCCTAACTCCTCATCAATCTTAAACCATCTCACCAAATCACATTTTAGGTGCCAAGCCTTCTGCCTACATTGCCCCATTGGATTTCTGCAATCATATCTTATATTCCCTAACCTAGCCTCTTTGACCTAATATGCTCATCTAGCAATAACCCCACCAAATCAAATAAAAAAAACCCCTACACTTTATACTTGGCTTAAAACCCTAATTCATCTTTCTCTCTTTGCTTTGATTCTTTTATAAGAGGTCTCTATAGCCTGGTAGGGCTAGCTACCAGTTCAAAGGATTGGTTTATGGTTACCTCAGCTAGACTCTTCCCACACTCTTCCTCGGCCTTAGAGATTTAGAGGAGTGATAACAGAACCCTTAGGTTATCGGAAGGACTGACGTATTAGAATACTGGGATGTCCAAGGACCAAGACATTGGAATATCGTAATTTCTTAAATAAGGTACTCTAAGAAGTTACCATCCATAGGAGGTATGTTAGTACTATGAAGTAGAAAGGAATGTTCAAGAAGAGTAATAAAGGATTTTTTTGCAAAACAAAGGTTTGATGAGCCCTCTTCTCTCTCCTCTGGTAGGACGCATGGTGGCATGAGATTGGTTCCGAGGAGTTAGACTTGCATATGATGTCATCATGATGTGGTAGTACGAGAATACATGTGGTAAGCTGACTTAGCATTATTGGGTGCCCTAATGTGCCAGATCTAGGTGACACGTATCATCACCATGACACTGCCACATGGAGTAATGATGTCATGTTAAAGGTTTGAGAACAAGATGTTGAAAACCCAATAACTTCAGTGCAAATGATTTTGAAAAGTTATGATAAAATTGGCTTCTGATGTTAGGTTAGCTCTTAGTCCTCAAAAATGAAATAACCAAGGGAACAGAGCATTTAACAAAGGAATATTATCTCCAAGAAGAAACAAATCACCTTAGCACCTAAAAGCAAAGTGGCAGGTCACAGCTTTCGGTTCCATGGAAGAGAAATTCTTAAAGAGATAAGTGTCACAGGAGCTAAGGATATTAGAGCATAGAAATATCGTTAAGTTCCACCTTTGTGGAATTACGATGTGGGGTTTCTTCGATAGTGCAGCAAAGCGAGTTAAAGGATGTATGCATAATTTAAAAGGGGCGAAACATGTAAAAGGCTTTGTGACATGAAATTGACGATGAAATTTTTGGAAAAGATGAATATAGGCTACTTCACGTGCATGAATGTTGTGATAAATGAGAATTTAAAGCAGTCGCCTTTGTGATTTGTCAATATCCTTAGAGTGATAAATGAAATTGGGACTCTCGGAGTAGTGTGCAGGTCATGTGAGAATTAATTTCTCAGTATGGAGCTCTACGCAATCAAACTATGAAGAACTGCAAGGTCCATCTATGTTTGGGTATTGTGGAAAGAAACTACCAAAAGTTGTAATAGTGACAAGGGGAGCCATGCCTAAGTAGAGTTGGGCAACTAAAGGAAAAATTCCAAAAGAATGCCTTGTGTAGATTTCCTCAGTGGAACAAAACCATCACCTGCAATGGAAAAGATGTGGTAGCCTTGAGAAAATTGAGAGAGTGTTATGGTGTGAGTGGAAGTACATTGAGACGGAGAGTTTGATGTACAAAGGAGGACCCTGTGTGATACAACAATTGTCAAAGAGAACTGTGTAGAGAGTTCTTGACAAAGGTGGCATAGTGGAGAGTAATTTTTGTTGTGAGTAGCAAGAAGAGACTTGTTGCAAATGAGCACAAAATTAATAGTGCAGAAGTAAAATCTAAGAACAACCAATTGTTTGCATTTTACTTGTATTATTGTATGCCTATGTTTTTAGTTTCAAAATTGTATGAAATATTAGAGCTGTGGCAAGAGAAAGTTGGTGTCTACATACTAAAGAGGTTGGTGCATCTAGGCAAGATGGTGCTTGCTAAACAAAGGTGGTTAGTTCCACTTATGAGTGCGTTCTCACAAACAAATAGATGTAATTAAGTGCGTGCTTAATTTACATCATAAACAAACAAACAAAATTGCTGGTTTTTTTCTTTAGGTTTCAACGTGAAAAACACTATGTCAAATGTATGTGTGTTTCTCATGAGATTGTTGTATGAACGCATGTGTTTGAAATACTATTAGTTCAGTGCTTTTGTGAATGAATTCTCTTACAGGTAAAAGAAAATTAAAAGTGGAATGTAAGCATAATAATAAAAAATAATAATCATACTTTCATAATTACTGATTCACCCGCCCTCCTCCACCCACCACCCCCGCCCCCACCCCCCCACTTTCCCCCAGCAATTCCTTATTCAAAATGTGTTAATCACAAAAAATCATCACCCAACCATTATAACAGGTGGATCGAAAACACAATGTAGGATTAATTTATCTAACAAAAATCACTTTCACCATAGGAATATTTAGTAAACCATTTTATTAAATTATTTTGAATTAAATAAAAAACCATGAGAATAATTGAATAATCATTATTTATTTATTTTTCTCTAGTAAATATTATTAAATCATTATTTTATAATTATCCCTTTAGACATTTGACTAAATCGCCTAGGAATAATTAATAAATCACTATTTATTTATTATTCCTTAATTATATTATTGGAATAATTGTTAAATCACTATTTAATGATTATTTCAATTTCACAACATTCTCAATTCTCGTGAAATAATTAATAAATCATTTTCTTTCTTAATTGCTTCTAAATAAATATATTTTATCATTTTTAATATCTTTTCCCTCTCCAAAAAATACAATAAAGTATTCCTAATGGCTAGATCTTAATTTGGTCAATATAATTTTATTCTTATCCATTTTTGACGTAAACCCAATACTTTGTTATAAATAACAGGGCTTTCCATTCTTTCTTCACCATGATCATTATCATCATCACCACTATCGTCTTCTTTCATTTGTGCTCCCACCTGAGTTCTACACATTGTTTTTGGTTTTTCACATATTGAGAGAGATAATCGATTACTGAAGCATCATTAACATCAAAGGACCCATCCGATGGAGGAATATTTTGAGACCCTTTTTGTAGATCTCCTTTACCATGTGTTAAAAATAAATATTATTATTCATTTAAAATTATTTCCATGTTGTGTTATTACATTGGATATCTATTTTTGTTTGTTGTTTTGGGTCGTATATATCTTTTTCTCAT
Source organism: Pinus taeda (assembly GCA_000404065.3). NCBI lineage: Eukaryota > Viridiplantae > Streptophyta > Pinopsida > Pinales > Pinaceae > Pinus > Pinus taeda. Next base: position 527,669 of record APFE030266596.1, on the reverse strand, counting down.
AGTTTGTTCTCATTTTATTATTTCACATATGAATTGTAAATAGCCACAAGTTTTTGTGAGGGTCAGTTGTCATTATTTACTTAAGTGAGATGTTTTTGGTACACCTTACAAGGAATTTCATACTAACACTAAGTGAAATACCATGTAGGGGTCTTCCCCTCAAATGTATAACGGAACAATTTTTAACTGCATCCTCATGTTAGACACTCTTTTTCCTGATATACAACATACATGCTTTGACATGATCCTTAGTAGGCTGCTTCGAATCAGGGTCAAATTTTGGGAGAAACTTGTGATATTTCCTTGGGAGAGGATGTTGCACGTAGAGAGTAGCAACAACTCCCTCATCAACCAAGGGTTGCACTATTTGTTTGTGGGTTTCCTTGATTCTTTCCAACATTATCTTTATTCTTTTCTTTTCTTGGAGACCCTTATGGCTTTGATGACTCAAAACAACCTTCTTCATTAGAGGATTTTTCCAAGGAAGAGGGAAAACTACGTGGGGAGGGAGGATAATTATAACCTCCTAACAAGGTTGGTGGGTTGGACTAACCATTAAGTATCTCAAATGTACACAGGTTGAGGTCAATAATTCTACTAGTAAGAATTTCATGTAACCTATTATTAGAAGCAGTAGTAGTATGAGGGATCCCTTTGTGTAGATCTAGCATTTTGGGTTCTTTTAGCTGAAGGTTAAGAGGAGTGACTAACTGTTGAGATAATATTCTTTGAATAGAAGAATTTATCTCTAATGTTTCTTGAGTTTAAGTTACAACTTCACAATACCTTTGAAGAACTTCCACAATTTCATCTCCTATAGGTGCTTGAGTTGGATTGGTAGGCTCACTATTGGTATGTTCAGGTTGTGGCTAAGAACTCATTGAAGTCTAAAAGATGGGAGGGTATTTGTGACTCTTAGCCATAATAGGTGACTACTGTAGCAAAAAAAAACCCCATTATTTTTTATTTATAATAATAATGGGGGCCCTTTCTTTCATCCAAGAATATACTTTCAGCTTTATTAAAAATTTAGGGGCCTTAATTATACATTTTAATACTAAAACATGCATTTAAGAGAACCACTGCAACATCGGACCAAGCCTCTAAACATGTGAAAAAACACAAATTGTCTATGTCACTTTGGTATCCCAAAACCATGGAATGCTAGAACCCCAGAACCTTGTAGCTCTTATTTAATTCAATTCCAAAAAATTACAAGGACATAGGTTCTCAAGATCCACATCATCTCTTTTTTGAATGGTGTGCTTATAAAAGTTGGTCCACACTTTTGTTTTTTCACTAATACTACTTTATAATGAAAAGGCCTCACTTTCGCGAAACAACTCTATTAAGGCCGCTAACCTCACAAGGTTGTAATCTTTCGGAATTTATATTTTCAAAACATTTATGGGAATTCACGTAACTAGGTTCCACGTCAAAAAAAAATATTTATATGGCCCACATTCAGGATTATTTTATGTTTTCACTTTCTTTTATTGTATGTGGCCCCTTTTTGTCTCATTGTTCCACCTACTGGGAAACTGGTACCAATTTATAATTTTCAATTCCAAAATACTTACAAGTACCTAAGATTCTGAGTAGTCCTCTGTCTAGTCTATCCATTTTGTGTCATATTTCCCCAACACTTTATATAATTTCACTATGTGATTTCCCCTCTTGGATTTCACTTCACTTATGATCCTCTATTTCCCAGATACGCGAAAACCTAGAGTGTTGAAAACTTTAGTAAATATTAATTTTGAGTCCTTACGGGATTTATATTCCCAAGTTTATGAGGTGAAAACCCAATCTTTCATGTGGCCTCCTGTCTTTTCCTTGTCCAAAGAAATGTAATACTTTTATAATGGTCTACGCCAGTGCATTTATGGTTAAAAATAAGTTTATTTAATGATTTTAAGTTGTCATTTTAGTATTCTGCTCTTTTGTTTTCTAAAATAGCTCTGCTTTGTTATTAAATTTGATTTTTATAAGGAAAGCATCAATTTTTCTCACCTAGAAGAAATGAAGAAGGGTAAGGAAGAGAAGAAGGAACATGTGCAGTGATATACTAGTCCATACGTTGAAGTAATAGATGAAAAGATTCTAGGCATAGGGAAATTTTCCAATACAATTTGTACCATAGAATCAAGACATTACTCATGGGAAAGCATCTACACGTATCTTGAGGATAAAGAGCCCCGGTGATCCATATTTAAACAAGAATGCAACAAATTACAGAGATAATCATAAACACAAAGATGTTGTGGAAATAATACTTCATTTCATTAATGTAAAATACTGAGATATGCTTACAAACAGAAAATGGAAATAAACAGCTGGGGCAATGGTAGCTTATCTCTGAGAAGAGATGTGGTGGCTACATGCCTCTGAACTGCATTACAATGAGGTTCAAAGGCCTATTTATTGTTGAGAAACAATGAAAACCCTAAACATCCAAAAACGTAACCCCAGAAGATGAAACACCAAACTGTGGGCCCCGTTTGGGTAAATTGCTACATCAATTTCTCGGGGTCGTAACTTTGGCATATGATCTTCGTTTGACACGTACAATATCTCGTTAGAAATATCTATCCGAGAAGTACAACTTTGGGAAGAGAAACATGCTCCATGGACCCATGTTGCTCCCAGTTTTCCCAAAAACCATCGTTTAGGGCCTCAAAACGGCTTCGGAAGTTTAGGACCTAAAAAAGTACTAAAGATAGTAAATTGTGCTACAATTAAGGGAATTGAAAAGCTGAAAGAAATAGTGGTGGGGGTCCTCATGGACTTGGCAAGTGGCCACCAATATCCACCTGGATCATTCCTCCTCCCTTAGGAATAAATGGTCGCCATTGCGTTGAGTTCCTTCATGAGATGAGGAAACTTCGACTGAACTTGGTCCTTGGTGAGCCACTTGCCCTGGTGAAGGAGTTGGCCTACTTTGATGACTCAATACAATTGGATGTTCTGCTGGTGAGTGTGCTTGATCTATGTGTCCATGATCCAATCAGATGTAACTTGTTCCATGCAATCTGGATTTAACTCTATAGGTGTGAGTTGTATTTCAATGTCGGATGTGTCTAGTAATGGTGGAAAGTATGGCTGAAGGCGGTCCACATTGAACACTGGGTGCATGCCAAGGAATGGGGGAATAATGAGCTCAACTGCATTATCTCCCACAACCTTGGTAATGTTGTAAGGACCATATCAAAGTGGCCTGAGTTTCCAACAGGCTCCGGTAAGGCGTTCCTTTTGCAAATGCAACTGGACTTTGTCATCCACCTAAAACTTATTTGGCACCCAATGTTGATCATGTCGCTTCTTGTACTTAGCATTTGATTTCTCCAGAATGTTATAGACGTGCTAGCGAATATGTTGGATATGCTCAATAAAGTTGTTTGCCTTATCTGTTTCAGATTGGACATGAGCTGAATCTACGTGAGTAGCTGCAAATGGCATGGCCACATTAATGGGACATAGTGGCTAGATTCCCAAGCCCACCTAAAAAGGGTTATGGCCAGTCGAGCTATTGAGAGCCCATTTGTAACTATGTTGAACATAGGGGAGGTTCTCATCCCATGTGCATCGATGCTTTGAGTTGTACATGCACAGAATGTGTATAATAATCCTGTTGATAACCTCTCTCTGGCCATCAGTTTGAGGATGGAAGGCTGTGGACTTAGTGAGTTTGTTGTCCGCATCATCCAGAGACTGGACCAAAATGTACTGAGGAACTTGCCATTCCGATCTAAGATTATAGACTGTGGGATCCCAAAGTGCACCCACACTCGTTCAAAGCAGAGTTTAGCAGTGGCTTCTGTTGTGATATTCTTCTTGCAGGCCACCATAATGGCCATCTTCAAGAACCTGTCGACGACTACAAAAACACAGTCATTTCCATGCTTAGTGGAAGGAAGGCGTGACATGTAATCCATGGAAATGGATTCCCAAGGACGACTAGGGGTAGGCAATCAGGTATAGAGGCCTTGCTTTTTGACTGTAAGTTTGGCAATGGCATAGGCATTGCATGATCTAATGGACTTCATGACACATGGTCGAAGATTCAGTGAGTAGAAATACTTCTGTAGTACTCCCACCGTTTTGTTGACCCCAAAATGCCCAGCAGCCCGACTATAGTGTGCTTCCCAAATCATCTTGGCACGCTCACTTGAAGGAACATAAAGGTGACCTAGGTGGCATAATAGGGCATCCTAAAGGTGAAAATCTGAAACATGCTAACCCTCCAAGAGTGTCTTGTATGTGTGGCCAAAGTCTGGGTAATTTTTGTAGAGAAGTGGCCAATCAGAACTCTCGTTCCCACGAGACTTGAGCACGATGGTTAATGACATGATCGGTGGTCGACTGAGGCAATCTACAACATTATTGGTGCTACCCTTCTTATAATTGATATTCAAATGGAACTGTTGCAGGTATGTGGACCACTTCCGATTGCAATCATTCTATAATTTCCCTTGGGTTTGTATGAACTGGAGGGGTTAGTGGTTTGTGTGGATGACTGTTTCCTTCCCCAAAGTGTAATGTTTCCATTGTCGACTGGCCTACACAATGGAATACATCTCTTTGTCATAAGTGGGATACTTCGAGATTATGTCTGAAAGTGTCTCACTGTGATATGCCACTGGATACCCGTGTTGAGTAAGGATTGCCCCAATAGCATAGTCAAAGGCATCTATCTCGACCTCAAATGGTTTTTACAAGTCTGTCAATGCGAGCACTAGTGCTGAGTAGAGGTGGCCTTTCAACTCTGTGAATGCCTTCTATTGAGATTCAGACCAAAAGAATTATGCTTTTTCTCCTCCCTCGGTGACTTGACTAAAGGGCCAAGTGATATGAGAAACTCTCAACATGAACTTCGTGGTAGGCAGTGCTACCTTCGGTATCTTGTATAACTTATTTCCGAAAGTAATAATAATAGCACGGGGCCTTGATTCATACACAACATGTCGCTTCCACAAGTATGGTTGTCCTAATAATACATCACAAACTTCAAGGGGAGCAATGTCACACAATACCTCATCCGTGAAGGGGTTGATGTTGTATGTAAGGTGACATTGTTGGCTCACGCGAAGATCCTGTGCTTGGTGAAGCCACCAGATGGTGTACAGTTGTGGATGTGATATGGTTGGTAAGCCTAGCCGCTTCACAAACTTCAATGAAATGAGCTTCTTTTGGCTCCCACTGTCAACAGTGAACTGTAGTGGGGATCCCTTTACCCAAATTTGGGAGTGTAAGGGACACTTCTCCTCCTCTGGATCTTCGGGTTCCTCCTTCTGGATCTTTTTGGTGGCAACAATGGCATTAGGCTCCGCATTGATAATCTACTTCCCTTTGTCATTCCCCTTGTTGGGTTCTAACTCAGAGTCAGAACATGCATCTGATTCTGAAACCTTTAGCTCAGCCACTAGTGACTGCTTTGCCCGACACTCAATTTTGTTGTGAGTGGAGCTCTTATGGAACTCACACCACTTTCTCATGTCCTTTTTCATCTTCGTGGCACTGTCCTTTACTTGCACCTTTGGTGGGTTGTCTTGGGCCACCCAGCCTTGGCTTTGTCCTTTGTTCTACAGTTTGAGGGCACATGTCCCTTGCTTCAAATTTGCAGATCCAAATTCTCGCTTCCTCTGTTTAAACTTTTTCTCCACCTTGACTGCATATCGACATGATGTGCCAAGCGAGGAGATCTTCCACAATTCTATTTCTTCCTGGATGTACTTGTGCAGGCAGTTGTGGTATTTGAGTACCAAATGCTGCTCTAAATCATTGATAGCCAACTTTGTGTGAAGGGTCTGGAAAATATTGGTAAACTTTGGCATGTCCTGGTCCCTTCCCTGCCATAGTGTGGTCCACTTTATGTATTGATCCTCATAGCTTTTGACAGAGTATATTGCTCCTTGATGGCACCCCTGAATGAATTCCAAGTGGGTATGGCTAAAAATAGTGAGCTGGTACTTTCATCCTTCTGCTCACAGTAGGTTTCCCACCAGTCCTTGACGTGGGGCCTTGCTTTGAGAAGAGTGAAAATAATATTTCCCTACTAGAAAAATCATGAACAGAAAAATAACCCTTTAGTAGATTTAACCATTTATCAATGGAATTTTCATCCATCTGACTCTTGAATATGGGGATCTAAAAATTAACTTGTACCTTAAATGGTGTGGCATTTCCATAGTAGCTGTGGGAAGCCAATGCACTGCCCCTAGGTAGCCACTGAAGGATCTGGGAAAAGTTATCCATCGTCTCATTGCTTTGTTGCTGGAGGGCTTCTTTGAACAAGATTTTTATAGGATCTTCTGCTCCCTTGTCTTTATTTTCATTCACCATGGGAGGCTGTCGGGTTTTGCGAGGCTGGTCTTGCAAAGGTTCAACCAGTTCAAGCCCTAACTCCTTATATCCCGACCTCATTGAGGACATGCAAAGAAAAATAGAGAAAAGGAAGACCACTCCGATACCATTGATCCAGATTTAAACAAGAACGCAACAAATTACAGAGATAACCACAAACACAAAGATGCAGCGGAAATAATACTTCATCTCAATAATGTAAAATACTGAGATATGCTTACAAACAGAAAATAGAAATAAACAACTAGGGCGATGGTAGCTTATCTATGAGAAGAGATGTGGTGGCTACCTACCTCTGAACTATGTTACAGTGAGGCTCGAATGCCTAGTTATTGTTGAGAAACAATGGAAAACCCTAAACATCCAAAAACCTAACCTTAGAAGATGAAACGCCAAACTGTGGGCCCCATTTGGATAAATTGGTACATCAAAATCCTCGGGTCGTAACTTTGGCATATGATCTCCATTTGATGTGTACAATATCTTGTTAGAAAGATCTATCTGAGAACTACAACTTTGGGAAGAGCAACATCAATCCATGGACCCATGTTGCTCCCAGTTTTCCCAAAAAAATGTCATTTAGGGCCTCAGAACGGCTCCGGAAGTTTAGGACCTGAAAAACTACTAAAAATAGTAAATTGTGCTACAATTAAGGAAACTAAAAAGCTGAAAGAAACAATGGTGGGGATCTAAGTCAACTTGGTAGGTGGCCACCAATATCCACTTGGATCACTCGGGTGATATTAACGACAATTGTGGTTAATGATGAAATGCCAAATTTAGAGACAACTCCTCAAGATTCTAAAAATTATTTCTTGCACATAATTAGAGCAAGGCCTCGACTTTTTCCATAAACAAATATGGTTATATGGGTTGTAGAAATCGTGAATATTATCGAAAGAAAGTTTCACACATAGAAAGGCACCATAATTAGCTCATTCACAACAAATGATGTCTAGGCCTTGTACGATTTTCCGGACCCACAATGCATTTAAAATAAATAGTATGTGCAGGACCTCATAAAGGAGAATGGGGAACACGTAGATTCTATCGGAGATTAGAGAAAAGAGTCAAACAAAAACAAAATATAAGAGACCAATGAGTACTCTATATATTCACTTGCCTCTCCATTTAGTCAAATTTTTGTTATGTTATGTACATTATATGCATACCTGAATTTCTCTAAGTTTCATGACAGTTGGGTCTCCTTAATTCATGGAGCTTCTCAAGGTTATATTTTTTATTGAACCACTATATTATCCAACAACCTAGCCAAGCACATTCTATTTTTCCACACCTCTCCTAGTGTATCTGAGAATAAAATACCTCCAGTTTATATGTCATCCCACATCATGGATTGTCTCTATTTATCTCTTGATTTCCCAACTATGGTATGGTAATGGAATCTCTCTGACCCCTCACTAATCCATATTTATCACAATATAATTTGGGGGAGGTTTTATTTTGGTCATTTTTATCAAATTTGCCACCAGGTCATCATCCCTATCTATGAAATCATATTTGGAACCAAACCTCCCAGAATGTCCTTGGAGGGCACAGAAAACCTCCAAAAGGCTTGAAATTGATTCAATGAGGAGTTGTTTACATATATCAGAGTCTTGGGAAGTTATGAAACACCCCATCTCTTTCCCCTCTACATCACTAATAAGATTCTATGTAGGGAATTAGCTTACTAAACAATTGGCCATGGGATTACCAAAGCATTGATAGAAAGAAACAATAAAGTTTAGTCTCATTTTTCTTTACCTTTCATTATTTTCCATTTAGCCAATTACAATAATGCTAAGAAAGAGCTACGACCCATTGAAGCATTGAAATTAGCGATTGTCCCATCTAGGTGATATGACCATAATGGAGTACTAAAACATGTTAATAGAGATTCTGGTATTAAAAAATATTATCATGAAGAACATAAGTTTGATGACCTGTTTGTTGAAGAATCCTTCTATAATATACTATTGAGTACTGTGGATGAGAAATTGTCAGTGAAGGCGAGAGAACATTTTTTCTCTTTTGGAAATTTAAGATTGGATCCCTTGTTTATACACTTATTGCAACTTTCCCTAAAACAAGCCTTTCTAGAGGGAACTAGGTCTTCTGCTCAGCAGGAAGCTTCCTGTAAACTAGTGGTCCCTCCTCAGTTGTAAGAAATAGTAACAACTAGTTCTTCAAACCCTGTTGAATAAATTCATAAACTAGAATCAAGGATGAAAAAGGTTTGGGAATATTTCATTAGGCCCTGAAATAACCCAAGCAAGGGGAACACGAAAATGTAACGCTAAGAGGAGAGAGTACTACTGAATGATAGAATCTACAAAGTAATCCCTTTTCTCAACAAAATATCATGCTAGAGAAATTATTTTTTGTGAAGACACCATTGGTCACACCAACTGAAGTACAGATTGTTCGAGCTAGTACTAGTTCTAAAATCTTTCTCAATGTTGAGGAAATTCCTCTAGTGTACATATTTTACATCCCAACACACAAAGTTTTAGTCAAGAGAGGCACGAAGAAGAGAAAGTTTGATGAATCCCAAGCTTTACTACCATGAAAAGCCTCTCAAGTCACTTCTCTTGAAGTTCTCTGGAAAGGTTCCTCTCTTGCCCCTGCTGAAGAGCTTGGAAAATTAACTCAATTTACAGGTGCATATGCCTCAAAAACCATGGATAAACCAATAGAGATGCAATAATTGCTAGGAGAAATAGGAAAATATTTCCACTATGGAGAAGGAATTCATGAAACAAAAAGAAAAATTGAGGGCATAGTGGAAAACATTGTGAAACTCGAAATATATCACACTGGTAGAACTGAAAAAGTAGTTAAATGCACATCAAATTCAACATGCATAGGAAATTAAATAAAAAGATGGACAAATCAAGGAATCACAAAATTAATTGGAGCAATTGTAGCTCATGACCCCTCATCTAATGAAATCCAAATAGGATGCATATGAGCTTAATGAAACAACAACTTCTATGTGAAAAGATGGAATAGATTTATCAAATTGCATAGCCGAATCCATCAATGATTAATTTCTTTAATCAAATCTAATTCCCAGTTGTCCAGAAAATTCCATGCCCAATGTACAAAGGTTGTTGGAAGATTGGATTGAAGAGAGGGCATTGTTTGTTAAGAGAATGAACAATTGAGTAAAGTTAATATTGAACTCAATTGGAAATTCTTGGTTAGGACACATAGTCATCAGATGGTTATAAAGGCACTCACAAATAATACCATTTAGATGTTGCCCCCTTTGAAAGAATCTATCTTTAGCGGTCAGGTGCACATCAAGCCTCATTTCCCTCGAGAGATAACATCACTTCTATATATCCAAAAGTTGTGCCAACAAACTGTTGTCTCATCCTCAACTAGCTGAGTTGTTCCAACCATTTAATTTTTATGTTAATTTTGTTATATTTTTGGTGATACTGTTTAGGATAGTAGCTTCACTCCTTACTGTAATGAAAACTATAAATCTCCCTCTCAAACTCATTGAGAGCGATTTTGAATTTTGGAAAAGGAAAACAAAGATTTTGTTGCACTTTTATACCCAAGTTTTACTTTAATATAATATGAACGGCTTTTAATTCTAGTATACACATATTTCCAATAGTGTGGGTACTTTTATCAGCTTTGTATTCATTCTATTTTTAAATGAATTGTGATAGTGTCCATTTTTATTTCCTTTTCTCCATCTAGAGCCCATTTTTTGTGCTATTTGTCTCCAGTGATCAAATATTGTGCAAAACTTGAAAAAAAGAAATTCACCGAGTTTTGCACCAAGTATTACACCAAGTTTAGCACTAGGTATTGTAGTAGGCTTTGCACCAGGTTTTACACCAGATTTTATGACAGGTTTATGCCAAGTTTAGTTTCATCCTTTGCAGCATGTTTTGCATGAAGTTTGGCACCTAATTTTGTTTCACCTACCTTTTCGTCCTCTGTTGGATCCACATTTTTCACCTACACATGCATCAATGTTTGCATCATTTCTTGTATCCTCTTTTGCGTCATCTTTTAAACCATTTTTTGCATTCATTTTGCATCATTTTTGCATCCCCTTTGCGCCAAATTTTGCATCGAGGTTTCTATCTAGTTTTTCATATAATTTTTCATCTACTTTTGTTGCAGCCTCTTTTGCATAGTCTTTTGCATCCATATTTACATCCTATTTTGCATCTATTATTGTGTCCACTATTGCATCCAATTTTCTTGTGTCATAATTTTTCACCTAGTTTGGCACCTCCCTTTGCACCCACTTTTGCTTCTAATTTTGCATCAATGATTGCATCCTCATATACATCTAGGTTTTCATTAACTTTTACATATACTTTTTCATCCCTTTTTGTATCCAATTTTGCGTCAATATTTTCAAAATTTTGTGTCTCATTTTGCATCTACTTTTGCATCGAATTTTGTTGCATCAACTTTTATATCTTATTTTGCATGCATTATTGCACCCGTGTTTACGTCGACTTTTTCATCCCTTTTCTCATCTCCATTTTCACCTCCATTTTCTTATTTTGTTGCATATTTACATCCACTTTTGTTGCGCCACAATTTGTGCCATGTTTTCAATTACTGTTGTACACACTTTTACTTTCAATTCTCCATCCATGTTCACATCCTCTTTCGCATCCAATGTTTGTATCAAACATTTAATCTCTTTTTGCATCCACTTTTTTGTTGGGTTTAAGCATTGGGTTTTGCATCTCATTTCTATATTCTTTTTCATCTACTTCCATTTCATCCATATTTTGCATAAAATTTCATTTCTCTTATTGCACCCATGTTTGCATCCACTATTAAATCCCTTGGTTCATCTTGTCTTGCATATAAGTTTCATCTTTTTTTGTCTATATTGTTACATCTACTTTTGCATCCATTTTTGTTGTGCCACAATTTGTGCCATATCTTATGCCTCTCGTTGTAATGCAAGTTTGTTTCCACTTTTGTGTCCAAGTTTGCAATGAATATTTCTTATGTTATATGCATCTCATTTTGCACCTACTTTTACATCCACTTTTGATGTCTCCACTTTTGAATCTAATTTTTTTCCCACTGTTGTACCCATGTTTGGTCCATGTTTACATCCCTTCTTGCATCCAAGTCTACCTCCCTTTTTCATCCATTTTTGTGTTCTTTATTGAGTCTGTTATTACATCTAGATTTGTTTCACCACAATTTATGCTACATTTTATGCCTACTATTGCACCCATGTTTCATTCCACTTTTGCATCCATGTTTTCAACCTATTTCGTGTCCATGTTTGGATCAACTATTGCATCTACTTTTGCATCCACTTTTGCGTAATTTTTTTGTCTTATTTTGTATCAACTTGTGTTGTGTCCACTTTTCATCCAATTTTACATCTATTATTTCCCGCATTTTTTTGTTCACTTTTGCATCCCTTTCCCAACATCATCATATTTTCTACATTGATGATATTTCTTAAGACATTGAAAATTATTGAAAACTAACGACAATGTCAATAATTATGATGATGATGATAATGAAGATGATGATGATGACATGAATTGTGATTATGATGATAAAGACGATGGTGGCTACAATGACAATGATGATGATGATGACAATGATTGTGATGATCGCGATGGCAACGACCTTGGCCAATCTACCCAATTTTTAAATGTTTTCATGGCCATAATTAGAATCATTATCTTTGGTGTTGTCTTCCAAGTCATCATCATCTGATCATCTGTATCATTATTGTCATCTAGGTCATCATCAATAATAATAATGGCATGAATAATGATGATGATGCCAATGATGATAATGTCCAGTATGATGATGGAAACAATGATGATAGAAATTACATTAATGATGATGATGAAAATTATAATGGTATTGATTATGATGATAATCAATAATCTCTCAAAAATAGATTTGTTATTTCTCTTACATATATCATGTATCCTAACAACCCTTTTCTAGCACTCATAACATTTTTTGGGTTGATGATATTTCTTATGACACCTATACTTATTAAGAATTGATGACAATGTCCATAATGATGATGATGATGACATGAATGGTGATTATGATGATAATGCAATGATGACAGGAATGATGATGATGATGGTGGTGGTGATGATGATGATAATGGAGATGGTGATAATGATTATGATGATACCAATGAAGTTACAATCATGGATTAATGACCTTACTAGTTTCAAGATCATCGTCTGCATACATATTACTATCGAACTTTTTACATTTTGTGTCTCTCTTGCAATATTTTTCTCTTCTCAATAATATCTATTAGATTTTCCATATAGATGAGATAGAGTTAGAGGGTCACCTCATATGTAGATGTCGCATTTATTATGAGATTCAAGGGATGTTTTATTGTCTTTATCAAGATTTGGATGGATCAGTTTTTACTCTCTTTCAATACATGTCTAACTCTATTTATGAGGGAGGTCCTAGGATTTAGATTTTTATATAAGGCCGTATGTGGCCTTCGCCTTTTGAACTCTTCCAAGGGGGTCACCTCCTTCCATGTTTTCTTTCCTACATAGGGCCAAAATTGAAAAACCAAGATTCAAACTTATTCAACTATAAAATTGGTGACACCTCATACCTCTTCCTGACCCACTCAATGGGACATCTTTCTTTAGAAATACTATTGAGGATTCCCCATCATAGATCACAAGTTGGATGTCATGGACCTATTATCCTACTTCATGTTGATAAACCAGTTGTTAGAACAAAATTCTTGATTTATATTAACTTAATAATTACTTGTGAATGATTTTTGACTCCTTATCACTTACATTGTGTTCTCCATCAAGTAATTACATAAAAATACAAAACATAAAGATCACAAGGAAAAAAGGAACACATAAAATTAGGCTCCAAGCTAGGGAAAAAACCCATAAGGGGGAAAAGCCAAAAATACTTCTCTTAGAAAAATAGATCAAAATGACATATACAAGACCTAAGACCAAGACCAAGGTTGCCACAAATATCCAAGTCAACCTTTCTCCAAGTCTCCTCCAACCAAATAAAAGTCAGTGAAAGTAAATGTTGATCAAACACTCTAAAATATGGTCAAATCACATAATTTTTGGACTTGCAATGAAGGATTAAGTTTAGACCTATAATTTCGTATAGAAGACATAGAACCCTTGCACATGTGCACAAAAATAGGCTAAAAAAATGAGAATTTATCTCTCCTTTAATTTCGGTTGTATTTTATTCATGTTTTGCACAAGAAATGATGTTTTGTGCTGAGAAGTGAACATTATTCCAAGTGATTGAGTTGACTGATATATATACCTATCCAAGAGGGTTGAATAATTGCCTCTCATGCCGACTTGGTCTTGTCTTGATTCTTTGACTCAAAAAAAAATTTCCTTTTCTTTTTCTTTCAAAAGTCCAAATGGGACTTTACTCAAAAACATTTCTCTTAACTCAAAATAATTTATCTTTCACTCTATAATCATGAAGAACATGATTTTACAACAATTGAATAATAATAGTAATAAATATCAATGATAAATTACATTTTATTACATTATGAATACCGACACTAGTTACATTTTTTAGCTAGCCCTCTAAACTAGGGAGGTATTCATAATGAGACAACAAAGTATTGTCAAGTTGAAATATTCATATAAGAAAGGATATGGATTGATAATTATAAAAAATGATCTATGTCATCACAACCAACATTTTCAAAATAGCAAGCCCTTGACTAACAAGTTTTATTTCTCCATTAGATCAAAGCACAATGTTGGGAGGCATAAATTTTAGACATCGCTGCCTCTCTAGGAAGTTACCCCACCAGGAGGTTCACTAGGTATGTCCTCACATAACCTTTTCCTAATCCACTATCATAATAATTGACACCAAAAAATGTAAATCCTCATGACTATTCTTATCTTGGATTAATGTACTTGACTTATAGTGGTTGGTCCTAGTCAAACTATAATTTTTCAAAGAATATTGATCCGAGATGTTTATCCAATCCACAATTCTCCCTACTCGTGACATTACAATGCTTATGACTATTAGTCTTGGCCATAATACATGACACATGGAGAATATGGTGTCCACCCTCACTCCCTCTCAACTAGGGGAGAGACATCCACATGCATAAGCTTTTCTCATGAATACCCATACTTTTCATACAAAATAACATCATTAATTTACTTTCATCACATGAAACCTTTATCATTAAGCATTAATAGATTTGTAGGAAAATATTTACCCTTTTTTCATTTCTAATGAAATAAAATAAAAATTGAAAGCTGAAATATTTAAATATACACTATAATGATGTATCTAAGTCTAAACTCCAAGGTTGAAGTAAAAATTCATGTAAATAATATCTTTGAGTTGCAACAAACATATGGAAACCTCATTCCCTAAGTCATATATATAATAAAAATAAAAACAAAGAAAAACAAGGCCCAATGAATGGTAATGCATTTATTAACTCCCTCTTTGAATAGCATATGAATATATACACTCCTAGTCACACCTGATCACATGCTTTTGATGGTTAAATCATGAAGTCCTCTTTTCACCTTACATTTTCACTTCATCATCTAAGAACCTAATTGAGGATCTAGGGAATGCTTGTTTCCTAAGAATTTCATATCTACTCTTGGTTTACCTATGTCACACTATTGTCAATTTATGTGACGGAGTGAAATAATTAAGTTTGTGGTGTTATTAAAATAGAGTATTAAGTTAGTTACCACACACACATGTATTACATCTCATTAATCCACATGTGTGGGTTGGAGATTCATTTCATGAGCACTTTACTGGAGACTACTTTTGAGATTTGATGGTACAACTTATAAGATCTCTTGGTAAAAATTGTAATTCATTGTTTATTTTCCTCTGGAGACTTGATAATATTAAAGTCGCTCCCAATAATCCATGAAGATGGGGAGTATAAATTACTTGTGCTAGCAATAGAATTTAGAAATAGATGTTTTCCATTTATGATATTGGATTCATAGACATTGGATACATGATAGTAATCCTCGATGTCAATTACCTAAAATTGTATTGTCATGATGTGAAAAAAGATAAACATATTGGTAGCCTTGATGTCCTAGTCATTCCAAATAATATCCATTGCACCCAAGTATCTCTAAGCATCAATCACTACTAATTGGAAATTCCTCCCCCATTTGTTAATTATGTGAGTTCAAACCTCACTTAATATTTTTGTTTCTTGTATCAACAGAATTGATGGGTAATTTGC
This sequence comes from Pinus taeda, assembly GCA_000404065.3. Classification (NCBI taxonomy): domain Eukaryota; kingdom Viridiplantae; phylum Streptophyta; class Pinopsida; order Pinales; family Pinaceae; genus Pinus; species Pinus taeda. The sequence goes on along the minus strand of APFE030266596.1, from coordinate 512,038 downwards.
GTACCATTTTACTTTTAGGATTCTTTGTTTTCCTTTACTATTGAGTCCCCTCATGTTCCATGAGACTATTTTCATGTACAATTTACACACAAAGGAAGTATAACGTGAATGAAAAGAAAACATGTCTCAAGATTTAAGTTCTTCAACAATGCGACTTCGTGACTCCTATATTTCCTTAACCCATGGCCAAATGGTGAACTTGATGTCCATAAGGGAAATTGACTAATAAAAATCTCAAAAGATGTGACTTTTGAGTTACATACAAGTTAATGTACTAAAAATATATATCCATGAAAATTTCATCAAGCAATGAATCAATACATTATAAAAGACAATCTATAAACCTTTTTGGAACTTTTTTCTAAACCATGCTCAAAACCAACATATTTAATATTAACATTTAACAATAATATGGACAATAACAATTTTCATAAGTTAAATAACATGTTATCAAGCCTAATAAATGTCACTAAAAGGCAACTAAAAACATGTAACTAATGGAAGTGACCACTCAAGGCAACCATAAGACAATTAATCTATTAAGACTAAGATTAATGGGGACAAAGATCTGCAAAGAACAAAGGAAAACATATTTTAACTTTATTGTTTCATAAGGTGAAATTTGAACATCTCAAGATATAATGAATAATAGAATGAATTTTATTGCATTAAAAAACCCAATCACATTCTATAAATTATAAAGGGATAAATATAAAATACTCATCTCAACGACACAACACATGGAATTATGTTATTTTTATACATGCCAAAGGCAGAGTATATTGTAATCATTTTGAGCCAAAATACTTTGACTTTTAATTAATTTGTAAATTTTTGGAAACTATTTCTAAATTTTAATAAGGTTTTGGGAAAATTAAATATTTAACTCGGTTTTTTTAAATTGAAAACTACTTTTTGAATTTTAAAATTTAATTGTTAGTTTTTTGTTGTTTAAAACAAATTTTCATAATTAAAAATTATTTAAGAAAAAAACCTTTAATCACCTTATCGATTTTTTATTTTCCTTATTTATGGATTTTTCCATAATAATATTATTTTATTTTCTAAAAAAGGCAAAAAGAGTTGACACTACTTTTTGGGTGTTAAATAACTATGGAAATGGGCACATTTGAAAAAAAGCAACAACCCTCCATATTACATTCATTTTTCCCTTAATGATTTGTATTATTGAATGGACTTGGTTTTATTAATTATTAGATTTATAAATTTGTTTAAGTTCAATACTTTTATGTGTATATAATTTGTATATTTTAATAAATATTATCTATAATATAATTATTTAAAATCTAGATTTTATAATGACACCTAGCACAAGTTTCCATTGTCTTTGCGCCTTTTCAAAAACATAAGTATCAATGATGTTCACTTTGCTACCCATGAGATCATATGTTTCCAAATTATACAATTTCTTAGGACTTTAAAGCTATGCAAACTTTTCACTATCATTCTGGTTTGGATTTCATAGCAGGCATTTGTAGCTTCACGTGGTTTAGATTTCTCAAAAATCATTTACAGCTTCACCACCTTTACGTCACAGAAGCTAGTGATGTGGTTATTTGAGTGTTAATTAAAATCCCTGATGTACTTTCCAATGGGAAATAAAAATAATTTATGTGTTCTTATTTGTAGCATTGGCATAGGAGCCTTTAACTTTCCTTCTTGCATGAATTTCCATTTCCTGATTCCGAAGGAAAGCTTTTGATTTTTTTCTTAAGGTAGTTTATTGGAATTTTGAGTGACTTTTTTTTCTTTTCATTATGGTTTTCCCATTCCGGATGCATTAATGGAATTATTTGGATTCCATTGCTACTAGTTTCATTGGTTTGTTGCCATGCATTCTGTATCTAGCAATCATTACACTCCGTGAAATGACATTCCTTTTAAGCATTTGGTAAAACTATTGGTGTCTAACCTACAATTTACCACACCCATGCCTAATTCAAATCTAGTTTAGCCATTAAAATCAATTGCATAAATACTCGTCATTATTGAATCCATGGTGGCTTTTAGCTATTGTTGTGAGTTTTTGTAACACATTTTATAGAGAAAAGAAATCATGTATTTGTGTACCATATTTTGACTTAGATTCATTATATAGATTTCATGGCTAACAGGATCAATAATATATAGACACACCATCGATTCAACTATTTAAAAAATGTTGGTTATAATTAATTTATCTAAGGATAGAGCCAATATGAGAAATTGATGTGAAGACCAAGAAAGAAACAAGGATATGTTACATATGTCTAATTTCAATATTACTTGAACATTGCTCGACTGAATGTAAGTATCATGTGTGAAGTATCCATGCACTGAGAGTAACTTGTAGGTTATTTCACATCCAATGAGAGCTTCGAAAATTTGAAGGACACTAAAGCTTCAACCATGGTGTTCAAAAGTGGGTACTGCAAACACAATTCAATATTGATGAAAACTTGTGCATTTTGTACTCTACAAATTCTTTTTTTATTTGGACTTTTTATATTTGTGATATAAAAATTAGTTTATCGTACATTTTATAAAATGGTTGCAGACAACTTTTATGTTTTCTCCCGCAATACAATGCAAAAAGATGCGTAGTGAAAATTTTCAAATTAATATTTTGCACAACTTGATAATTTCTATTATTTATGTTTGCATTGTTGATGTTGGGTGTGGAGCCTGATTATCTTCTATATTCAAAAGTACCGTCACATTGGAACCCAGTTTAAAATGGGGGTGGAAACGCCGCCCGTAAAATATTCGCTGTAGGGGGGGTCCAGGGAGGCGCGGCTGCGACCTTTGGAAGCTAAAAACAGTTGTAAAATTGCCTTGTAAAAGTATAGTAATTTCTAGTCAATCTGGGCTGTTCATTAGGCGGATGATCTAATGGTAGAACTTATGTTTAGTTTAGGGTTTTTTTCCCTAGAAGGAAACCCCTCTCTTTGTATGAGGGCATTGTATTTGAAGCTGTGAGATAAATGTGTATTCTGGGTGAGTGAGAAACAGAGAGGTGAGACTGTGAGAGAAGACAGAGGATATTACATCGGATTTGCTGTAGGTTGTGTCTCTTCATTTTGCTAGATAATAGAAAGGAAGGACTGGCTGTTCGAGGTGGACATAGCTCGAACTAGGTGAACCACGTATATCTATGTCTCTCTTGTTTTGTGTGTTTTCTGTGTTTATATTTCTGCAATATTTTATGTGTTCCATTTCTCTGTAATATATAATATTATAATAACTGGTATCAGAGTCGAAGGTCTATTTGGCTAATAAGTTCGCAGGAAAGAAGGGTTCCTAGTTTGAGTGGGAGCAATGGCACAAAATGGTAAGTTTAGGGTCGAAAAATTTAACGGCCAAAACATCTCGCTGTGGAAGATGCAGATGGAAGATTATCTGTATCAGAAATATCTATACCTACCATCGGGCGGAAAATTAAATAAGCCGACAATATGGAAGATGAAGAATGGAACCTTCTTAATAGAAAGGCACTCAGAACAATACGGCTGTGCCTTGCAGCGTCGGTCGCCTTCAGCATTTCAAAGGAAACAATGACAGAGGGTTTGATTAAGGCATTGGAGAAACTATATGAAAAACCCTCGGCCTCAAACAAGGTATTTCTTATGAAACGGTTATTTAATATGAAGATGTTGGAAGGTGGATCTTATTGCAGATCATTTAAATGATTTTAATACTGTTACAAGTCAGTTATGTTCTGTACGGGTAAATTTTGATGATGAAGTTAGAGCTCTGTTATTCTTGTGCTCATTACCAAAAAGTTGGAATGGTTTGGTAATGGCCATTAGTAACTCTGTTTCTGGATCTAGAACTTTAAACTTTGATGATGTTGTCGGTGCTGTCCTTAGCGAGGAAATGCGACGGAAAAGCTCCGGTGAGAAATCGGGAAATGCTTTGAGTGCAGAATCTAGAGGAAGAAAAATGGAAAGAGGAAAGAGCTCAGGATATCGCAGTAAATCAAGGAAAGGTAGATCCAAGTCCAGATCGGGGATAGTGTGTTGGAAATGTGGAAAGAAAGGACACCTAAAGAAAGATTGTAGATCTCGGAAGGAAAAAGAAGGAGATGCACAACAAGAAAACAATCATGAAGCAAATGTGACAGGTGAGGTGTTACAAGATGCTTTGATTCTTTCTTTCAAAAATATTACTGATTTCTGGGTGGTAGATTCAGGGGCCTCATTCCATGCCACACCTGATAAGAAATACTTTCATGACTATGTTCAAGGAGATTTTGGACAAGTTCGTTTGGGTGATGATAAACCCTGTAAAATTGTTGGAATGGGTAAGGTTCTTGTAAAACAGCAGAATGGAAACCAATGGCTACTAAAGTAGGTAAGGCATGTTCCAGATCTAAAGAAAAATCTGATTTCAACAGGGCAGTTAGGCGGTGAAGGTTGTGTGACAACTTTCACAGATAAAGCTTGGAAGGTCACCGAAGGAGCCCTAATAATAGCAAAAGGTGAAAAGGTTGGTACATTGTATTTATGCAATGGTATCTCTAACTATGTTAATGCTTTAACTTCTGAAGGAGCAGATGCAACATTATGGAATCATAGGCTCGGACACATGAGTGAAAAGGGGATGAAGATTCTTCACTCAAGTAATTTGTTGCTGGGTTTGAAGAATGTTTATTTGGACTTCTGTGAGAATTGCATTTATGGAAAACAGAAGAGAGTCAGATTTCTTAGAGTTGGGAAAGAAAAGAAGAGCGAAAAATTAGAGCTTGTGCATACAGATGTATGGGG
>APFE030266596.1:485173-503785 GCA_000404065.3 Pinus taeda | reverse complement strand
ATTTTTTTTAAACACTTCCCTTCATTCTAAAAAACAAAAGTAATAATAGAAATGAGACAAAAAAAATTCCTCTCCCTAGTAAGTGTTTCCCACCATTAATTCCACTCGCTCGATGTATTTCATGAAACAAAGTTAAGTATTGTTCCACACGCTTTTGCCAAATAACAAATCCAATAGCTCTAGAAATCATCTTTTTTAACATTCTTGTTCATATTACGATTCTAAAAATTCTATCTTACCTAATTTTCAACTAGACCACAATAATCTAATATATAATGTGAACCCACTCTCTGGAGGTAATGAACTTGAAAATTTTTAATTCTTCTTGGCATGTTTCAAACGTTGTCTTTGTGTTTTTAAATACTAACCACCACTAGAAAAGAAGGGATATTTTTCCTTCCAAAGAATTTTTTGTAGAATGCCCATCTTACCTTACCTTACACTCCACCTAAACCTACTTTAGTTGAAAGCCCCTTCCTCAGATCAATACATACATTGTATTTAATGCTAAACTCATAATAATATCGACCTATTTTTAAAACATTATTGTTTCGGAAGTTCAAAATAAATTAGACTTAGAGCTAAATTGAAATCAATATTTTATTTATATTTTACATTATAATTTAGGGAGTTCAAAACAATTTTAATGGAATCATTTTCGTCACTAGGTATAATAGATTTTGTGTGATAATAGATAAAATGAAATAATTATTTGTGAGCATTTCATCTTGAACTAACATTAGGATCCATTATATCATAGAGAAAAGTACATGCATTACAAACAACTCAATATTTCATGTGACATTCATATTGTATTTGAATTACAATTGTAATTTGACCTAAAGCCTCTGATGGCTATTATGGACATCATAAGAAAGATTCAGAATAAAATATGAAGAAAAAATGTGTACCTACTTCATACGCATTAAAACCTCCTTCTAGTATTTAATGTGAATTACAAGTGTAATCATAGCTGGATCTCCAATATGTCTCAAACCATATTTTCATTTTATTTTTTAGTACTATTAAATGTTATTCTGTCCTACCTCATTTTAACGTTAGCATTGTAAGATAAATATGCATTGTACTATGGAATTAGTATTAACATGTAATATTGAATTTTTTTCTAGAACGTTATAGGTAATGACCACAAAGATGATGATACAGGCTATGTTCAGCTTACATCAAATACCAGATAGATGATGATGATGATGGAAATGTCATTGGTGATGATGATTTGGATGATATTATTAGGATGGTCAGGATGATGATAATGGAAATGATCATGAGGATGACCTTGACTATGATTTTCATGGTGCCATCTAGCCATGCCTTACTCTTTATATTAAGCTGGGATGTCTTAGTATGGTAATCATACATTTTAATTTTAGTTTATTCCAATAATGATGATAATATTAAAGATACTATCTTGTTACCTAATGAATATGTTGAAAATTGTTTACATTTTTTCTTATGATGAATCATTGTGTATAATTAGATTCCTATTTGTTTAATGGATGTTGTGAATTTATCTTAGAATAATGATGTCTATGAAACATTTTGATTTGGTAATGATATATTGAATTTTAGTTAATTTTATTAAATATGATGATGATATATCATTATTATCTTGTTATCTTATCTATATGTTGAACAATATCAACATTATTTTGATGGATAATTATTGTGTATGATGATATTACTATCTTCAGATGGATGTTGTGAATTTACCTTAGAATAATGATATTCATGAAAATTTTTGATATCAGAATCACACATTTGAATCATATTTGATTTGATTAAAGATGATGATGATATTATTAGTATTATATTTTAATTTATATATGTGTTGAAAATTGTCAATGCTTTTTTTATGGAGAATCATTATGTGTGATGATATTACTATTTTTGGATGTAAAATTGTGAATTGACCTTGGAATCATGATATATGTAATAGACGTTGATTTAGTAGTCATATGTGTATATTGAATTTTTTCAATGATTTTTTGATAGAGAAATGTTATATATGATGGTACTAATATTTTTTTTATGAATTTTCTCAATTACCCTTAAATTTGTTTACAAACATTAAGTTATCAATTTGAATTGTGATATATTCTTAATTGATATTTAGAAACTGTAATATATTTCACTATGTAATTGAAATTAGTAAAATGAACCCATAAAGGAGGTCATAAATGGAAGGAAAAGTACAACTTTAAACAAGAAGCCAAAAGTGGATGTAACCATAGAGGCGAAATTGGGAGTAAAATTGGATGTTAAGCTAGCCATCATAACAAGATACAAACAATGACACAAAAATGGTTTTAAAGCAGAATTAAAAAATGGTGCAACACTACACACAAAGAAGGGAACAAAATAGCGCATACAAAATGATAACAAATTGGGTGCAAATAAGGACACAAAAATGGATAGAAAAATGAGGATGCAAATAATGGTGTAAAATTAGGATGCAAAATTGAGTGCAAAAAAGGATTTTAGAAAAGACACAAAACAAGATGTGAAATGGGACTAAAAAAGGGTGAAACCAAGGATCTCATATTGGATGCAAAAAATGATGAATAAGTAGATGCAAATTCAAACTCAAATCTAGGTATAGAATGAGAGACAAATGTGGACAGAAAATGTGGCAGAAGAAATGATTCCAATTTGGATGTCAAAAAAGATGCAAAATTAGACACCAAAAAGGATGCCAAATTGGAAATAAAAGATGGCGCAAAATTGGGCATAAAAATGGCTCAAATTTGGATACAAATTTAGATGCAACATTGGAAGAAAAATGAGGTGTAGAAAATGATGCAAAACTTGGTGAAAAAACAAATGCAAAAGTAGAAGAAAAAACAGCTCAAAATTGAATGTAACATTAGACACAAAATGTGATACAAAGGTGGAGACATCACATGGTTCAAATTAATATGCAAATTTAGATGCTCAAAAAGATGCAAAATTAGATGTAAGAAATGGTGTCAAAAATGATGTAAAATTTGTAGCAACAAATGATGCAAAATATGGTGCAAAATAGGATGCAAAAAGGGAGACAAATCAAACACAAAAACAGATGCAAAAAATGGTGCAAAAATGGATGGAAATATTGGCACTAAATCAAATTCAACATATTCTGCGAAATTGGATACACAAAATGGTGCAAAAAAGGGCACAAAAACTGGCGTGAAAATAAATGTAAAAATGGATACAAAATTGGAAGCAAAAAATGGCATAAGACCATATACAAAAAATTTCGTAAGACTAGATGGAAAAATTGGTACAAATTGGATGCAAAAAAAGGCACTAAATCGAATGCAAGAGATGGTGTAAAAGATGATGAAAATTATGACAAAAAACTAGAGGCAAAGAATGAACAAAACAGGAAGAAAAAAATGATACAAAAAATGGCACAATACTAGAAGAAAAACCTGTCACAAAACTAAATGTAAATCTTGGTGAAAAATATGATGCAAAAAAGGATGCAAAATTTGGCATAAAAAATGATGAAAACATTTCGCAAAAACGGAACTTTAAAAATTATACAATAGAGCTAGATTTATCACCAAACTTCTCATCCCAATTGAGAAAAAAAATGCACTAAAATTTGGTGCTAAATCTAGCGCAAATTGCATGTTTTGTTGTAGGTCTTGTTCATGTATGTGATTTTCTTAATTCTAGCATTCTTACTTTTCATGTGTGGATTAAATTATATAACTTACAATGAATAAAATCTTTGATGTTTATATGTGATGAGCTTATAACTAATTTGATTAACTATTTAATAAAATTAATTCCTTGTTCAATTTTAACAACATTAATTCGTGGGAACCTTTATTGTCATGAACCCACATTATTTTTCTAGAAAATATAACTTAATATATGTGGGTAAAGGTAATTATATTAGATTAATTTTTGGTTTATATCATTAAATACATTATTTTATCAGTTATCGCCATCATCCACTCAACCCTTATACACAATTAGCTTTCATGGGTAACTAGAACAAAAATATGAGTCAGAACTACAAACTTCAACAGAAAAGTGTTTGATTTGGGGATCTGACGAAGTGGATTCCCAAACGTTGATGTAGTAATTTTGGCCATCAACATGTTTGCTACTAGAACAAGGGCCATCAGACTTTGAACGAAAAAAAGGTCACATATTAAACCAAGTATACATTTCAAGAGTCAAAGTTAGGCCCAACCCTCACCTTGAAATTCTAGATCCCCTTCTAGTTCTCCACCTCCCAGATTACAAGTTGCACAACCTTCTCATAAATATCCTATTCCTGTAAGGATATCTACTAGTGAGACCTTAGTAAATACTACTCTTCCTACTCAACTTGTTGAGCCTACTGAAATCAAAACCATTATTTACAAACTTTAATACTTTTCAATTTCTAAGGTGTGGGACGATATACTTAGACCTTCTGAAGTTGGCATCACATAATTAGTTAAAATATTTTAGAGTTCTGACGAGAGCACAGAGTGAAAAATTAGGAATCAAACCTTTTGAGTTCCCTTTACAATCTCAATGTAATTAAAGACTAGTTATTGGATATGATTCGACTGTTAGTGAGAATATCATATTGTCTTAACCTCCTCTTACACCAACTATCCATACATCTATAGTCTCACTAGTTTCTTCCACCATATTTATTTCCATCCAACTAACAGGTTCTACTACTATTAGTATTTCTACAAGTGAACCATCATCCACTGCTATTTCAACTTCCAATTCATTAAGTACATCTCCTTCTGGGTCTAGCTCTTCCACTACAAGTCCTATTATAAATCCTAGGATATAAAGTAAACCTTTCAACAACACATGAGCTATAGATATGAACCCTCCTTTACATCCTCTTCCCAAAAATTCATAGAGACGGCTACCAAAGTACAACCTAGATGATGGTGTTCTAGAAGAAGAACATCTCCATATTTTTCTGTTGTCTATCAATCTTAATGGTATCTTTGAGGAATATTTCATCTATACAATTTTCCCTTGCCCGTTCGAAGGATTAGATAGGTCATGTTACTTTTCCTTCCCCTAAGGTTCAATTACAAATTGGCATGCCTTTGAAAAGAAATTACTTAAGATATTTGGAGAATACAAAACAACGACCACTTAAATCAATGATTTATATAATCTTAAAGTCACTCCTAATGAAAAGATAAAATATTTAACTCCAAATTTAATAAAATCTTGAATAAGATCTCAACTAGATCCAAGTTGTGCAAAGAATTATGAATTGATTTGTAAATTAGAGATCCTCCTTCAAATATAGCTATGTTTTTAATAGAGCACAAAAAAACACTCATTTATAACATGAAATAAGCCTTGGTTGTTGAAAAATATTTTTAGCACTTGAAAAGAAGGTTTTTGCTTAATAAAGGAAGTGTACAAAGAAAGTAACATTTAAAGAGGAGCCAAAGAAGAAAACTACCAAAGATCCTTATCACATGGAAGGCTTGGAAAGAGTTCTTAAAAGGTTTTCAAATGAAATGGTAAAGTTAAAGAAGCAAGTTGTTGAAATTTCTTCCTAAAACTGATCCGTTAGGCCTTTCAAAAGAAATAAACAAGCTACATCCCCTAGCCAGCTGGCTTCACAGATATTAGTTGTTGATGAAGATGATGAAGAGGAAGAAGAAGAAGAAGAAGAAGCATAGTCTGTTGAAGAAGAAACTGAAGAAGAATTAGTTGAAGCACATGGAATGTGGGATTTTATTTTACTTACCTTAAATGAAGAACATGAAGACTTCATGCCTATTACAACCAGAAGTAAAGTACATACAAATTCTCCCTCAAAAGACGAGAAGGTTGTAGGCTATTCTTCGGCTAAAAAAGGTACACCTAAGAAAACCCTTGATTAGTCCATTGGTTCTTCATCCACTTCATGTAAAGAAACTTCCTCGGCTTCGCCTTCATGTAAAACTTTGATATTACCTAATAATATGAAGTATAAGAATGTTGAAGACATGAAGAAAACTAAGGTTAATATTTCACGCTATGAAGTCAATAAAAATAACAACATAGGTTCCTACTTCTTCATGTTTTCTTCAACTTCTATTACAACTATGACTTCTAAGATTAAGGATAAATCAAATTATATTTCTTCATATTCAGACACAATTGAAAGCTAATGTAGTTCCTAATTCTTCATTGCCTTCAACTGTTGTTACAACTAAGGCTTCTAACAGTAAGGATAAATCTAAGTCTATTCCTTCATATTCTAGCATGATTGATCCAATAGATGTCATACTCATTAGAGATAAGTCAAACTCACATACATCTCCTTTCCTCCTAACCTTTTAAATATTTAATAATAATAAAAAAAAAACTATTTAATTCAAGCCCCTCATTAAATAGCATGCCATATGCAGCATTCTTAAAAATAAAATTGAAGCCTAAAAAATATGCTACTCAAATTATTCAACGGGTCAGGACAAAGGTCAAAATTTTAGGAGAAATGAATGAGGTTTTCATTATTTTTCATCTATTCCTAAAGTTTTCCCAATAATTGATATCCTTATTGCAGACATTCTATAATTATATGGTCTTTTATTTAGTAGAGACTAGTCTCAAACACTGAATGGTTATTTTTTTACTGATTGGTCTCATCTTAGTTTACCCGATCATGGAAAACCAAATCATATTAGATTTGATAGAGAGAAACATATGAAGTATATAGTGACCTATCTTGATGACGAAAATGAACTTGTTGCCTTTGTGAAAAATATTCTACATAATTATTGCCCATAATATTTCTTTTGTAATTTTCCTTCCTAGATCTATCCTCCTCCCTTTGGATCTGTGTCTTCTTAGATTGAAAATTTCTCACAAAAAAAATTCATCCAGATGTATAAATATTATAGATTCTTCTATAGATAAAATGTAGATAATTTTTTTTGGACTCTTTATTAGATAATTTTTTTAGACTCTTTATTTTGATGGATCAAAGTCTAATGATGGTGTAAGAGTTGATTGTATTTTAGTTAGTCCACAGAATGAAAAACCATGATTACCTGTAGACTAGAGTTTGAATGCATGAATAGTGTGCTAGAATATGAAGCACTCGTATAGGGAATGTAGAAAGAAGTGTATTGATGTCAAGTTTTTGAAAGTCTTTGGAGACCCAGAGATAGTAATAAAGACTGTATGAAATAACATTCAATGTGTATCCAATCACCTTAGACATTGTCAAGCCTTAGATCAGAACTTAACATCACACGTTTTTGCATTCAACATTTCTCCAATTCCTGAGATATGGAGTGCTAGTAATAACTTATTGGCTAATCTTGCATCTAAGCTCATTCCACCATAAGTCATTAGTCCTAAGAGGTTTTCAATTGAGTTAATATTTTGGCGCTTTTTTCTTTATAATATCACCAATTGGAGAGTATTTAGTGATGTTGCTAGAATTATAAGGTGTCTTGCATTTGAAGGTACCGATGATGATAAAATTTTAGATGAGGAAATGCATGATAGAGAACATAAGAAATCTTCTGGAGAAGGGAAAATAGAAAATGCATTTCCTAAGTCAGTAGTCAACTTGGAGGATATGTATGATTTGAAATACAAATTTAAATACCCAAATAACAAAAAAGTCTAGTTTACTAGTTTAAGGTTTGAGGTTTTCAACCTAGGTACTCATGGAAATTCTCAAAATATTAATCTAAGACTAGGTCTCTCCCAAAATGAAAGACTTAGCTTCATAAATCTACTTAGAATATAAAAATATGTGTTTGGATGGAGATATGATGAATTAAAAATGTATTATACTTCAACAATCTAGCATGCAATACCTATTGCCTAATGTCAAGCATGTCAAACAAAAACTAACGAAAATCCATCCCAAACTTGAGCCTGAAATCAAAGTTGAACTTAGCAAACTACGTAAGCCTAAAATTAATTTTCCTGTTAGGAATTCAAAATTTCTATCCAACCTAGTTCCAGTCAGAAACTAGAATGGTGATATCAAGGTTTTTATCATTTTTATAAATCTGAACAAAACATCCAACAAAGGAAACTTCCCATTGCCTCCAATGGAGAAAATTTTACAATCTATAGTAGGCTCGATATCAATTTCTTTCTTAGATGGATTTTTTTGTTACAATCATATTTTGGTACACCTTGCAAATAGGTTTAAGACTACATTTAGAACCAAATGGGGTACATATAACTATCAGAAATTTCCATTTGGTTTTATGAATGGAGGATCTACTTTTCAAAGGGCCATGGGAATAGAATTTAGAGTTATGAAAGAATCAATGGTTATATACCTAGATGATATTACCATCTACATTAAAAATGAGGTAACCATCTATGTGACCTTAAGTAGATCTTTGACAGGAGAAAAAAATATGGTATCTCTCTAAACTCGAAGAAATCATTCTTTGCTTTTAATAAGGGTAAGCTATTAGGGTTCCTTGTTTCCAAAGAAGGTATTACTATTGATCTTGATAGAATAAAAGCCATTTCTAAAATTTCCTTACCTTATAATAAGAAACCAATGCAATATTTGAGGATAAATTAATTTTGTAAAGTGTTTTGTCCATGAATTTTTTCAAATTGTCATGCCATTACAGAATATGATCAAGAAAAATGAAACAGGTAAGTGGGGTACAAATGAAATAAATTATTTTGACTCAATAAATGAAGCCATTATTCAAACCCCTTCTCTACCTTGACCTAATTATTCCAAACAATATATTATTTATACTTTTTCTTCTCGTCATTCATATCTGGTTGTGCTAACTCAAAATAATGATGAAGGAGTAGAATCCCCTATTGAATTCAATAGATCAACATTACAAGGGGGGAATAAAACTATTTAGAAGTTGAAAAGCAAGCCTTTGCAATCTTTAAGCCAATTAAACACTTTAGACCCTTTCTGTCGAAAACACATGCAAAAGTCATTGTGTCATTCCCAATAGTGAGACAATTACTAGTCCAGAAAGATGTTAAAGAAAAAAGAGCAAATTGGTTCATAGATCTATGAGAATATGACTTAGGGATTAGACCAGCTAAGATTGGGAGGGGTCAAGGATTGTGAAAATTGGTTGTTGGCTCAAATGATTCTTCATCATAAGACACCCCAAGTGAACAAAAATGAGTACAAGTGTTATGCCTTATAAACTCAAATTCTCAATATACAGTCCTCATTTTTTCTAATTCTCGATATCCATAACTCATTTTTTCAAGTTCTTAATATGCATACCTCATTTTTTATCTAAATCATAGTTATGCACCTATTGAATTAGAATATAAGAAGAAAATAACCTTTAGATTGAAAGCAATCTAGTATCAACATGTGAATGGTATTTTATTTCAAAAGAATTACGACTCTGTTTTGCTTAGGTATCTTGAGAAATCTGACTCTACTAGGGTTTTACTAGAAATGCATGATAGACCATCTAGTGGATACTATGGAGGTGACACAACTACACACAAAATCCTTCATGTTGTCTACCACTAGCCAACATTGTTTAAATATGCTCATGCTTATGTCAGGAAGTGCAAGATCTGCCAAACTTCTTTAGGTAAATATAGGAAGACTTCTCTACCACTATAACCAATAAAAATTTAATAACGTTTTGAGAAATGGGGAGTGGATATCATTGGTTAAATCATTCCTCACTCATCTAAGCAACACAAGTATATTCTTACAGCAACAAACTACTTCACAAAATGGGTGGAAGTCATACCTGTAAAAGATATCAATTTAGAATTAGTAATTGATTTCATTGATCAACATATCATTACTATGTTTCGTCTCCCAAGTGATTTAATGCTTGCTAATGACTCGTGATTTTCTAGAAATTTACTAACTGAACTTCCACTCAAAATATATTTTAAAATCAAGTATTCTACAAATTATTATTCTTAGGCAAATGGATTAGCAGAATCGACCAATAAAAATCTCTTAAGGATTACTAAATTAGCTATTGATAATAATCAAAGAAATTGGCATAAGGATTTGATTTTCTCTCCCTAGGCTAATAGGATAACCTATAAAGCATCATTAGGTGCCTCACCTTATTTCCTGATTTATGGAAAAGATATTGTTCTTAACCTTAATGTTGCTTTTCCTTCCCTAGCTTTAGTGCAGTCAATTGTGGAATAACCTTTCTTATCCCTACAATAGATATTATATGAAATACTTAAAATAAAGGAATATAGGGAGGAAGAAAATCAATCATATGCCAAGAATAAAAAAACAATCAAATCTTGGTTCAATTCTCTTTCAGTTGGTAGGAAAACTTTTCAAGTTGGTGACTTAATACTGAAGTGGGACAAAGCGCATCAAGTTAAGGGAAAACATACTAAATTTCAAAAATTATGTCTAGGCCATTTCCAATTATAGAACAACTTAATCCATCTACCTTTATCTTGCAAGATATTAAGGAAGAAAAAATTGCTTCATATAAATGGATTGATCTTGAAAAAATATTCTTTGTGAAAGGTTAGTATGAATTTTATAAGTACATAAATAATCATATGTACAATCCAGTGTGCTACATTAGTTTATCCTCTCTTGGATTATGTTCCTTTGATGTCTTTCTTTCCTCACCTTAGTTTTGCAAGTTGGGTGCTATTTCTTTTGGTTTTCTAATTGGGTTATCTGCATTTTCTGATATATACAATTTTTTATATTTAAAAGGAAATCACTATTAAGATGAAATTACCATGCTTTTGTTTAGGTTTCCTAAACTAGAGAGTTCTTGTTTATTTTACTATGGTTTACTTATCATTATTTTGTGAACTATTTTTAGCCCCAAGTTTATAAAATCCAAATATGCTTATTAAGAGTTGCTTCAAATTAATCATCCTCTAAAATATAAACCTAATCAATTGACATTTAATCTAAAAAAATTTCCACCATCCCATCTCTTAAGGAGTATATTTTCATCCCCATCCATTAACTAAAATATTTTTAAAGTGTAATTAAAAAATATCAAATTAATTGCAAGGTAGCAGGTCTCATCACAAGCCGACCTACCATGGAAATGGGTTCTGGCAGTAGTGGCATTACCACATCTGGTCAGCAAGCTAGGGTGATGGCTTCTCACCATATGATTATAATACAAAAGGTCTCAACATGATCTTACTTTTTCATTCATGTTAGGTCTTGTGAATGGAATTTTCAATAGCTTGTCACCAAGCTAGGATATGGCTTTTAGTTAACTTAAGTATGAAACATAAAATTTCCTCAAACATACTTGCTTCTAAAATTTTTACTAGTTGATGGGTTGCTAAAATTTCCAAGGTTATAATGTAACCCTATTGAGGTCGGGATGCCTATAGGAAATAGTGTCTCTACCTGTGGCATTGAAATTTATTTTTAAGGTTGAACTTTGTCGATTAATTTGTATCCATAAATTTGATTTTCAATCAAATTTGTTTTTGTTTAATGCATAATTTTTTGTGATTATACACCCTATGGGGTAAATACTTATAAGTTTCACAAGTAATGATGATGAATTTTCTTGGTTTGGTTTATTAGGGAAGCTTATGGTGGGAAACTTGAATTTGAGCATTCTGATGTCATCCAATATTTTTCCTTTATCTTTATAAATTTTGTTTATTCATTATAGAGAGAACTATTTCACCTAATTTATCACCAATTGTTGTAGTGAACTAAAACACCTATTAATTTTTATACATAATAATAATGGGGACCTTTTGTTTTGATCTAATTATATAAATTCATCTTTAATAAACATTTAGGGGCCTTAATTATATGTTTTAATAATTAAACATGCATTGAAGAGAACCACTGTAGCCTCGATCTAATCCTCCAAAGAAGTGAAAAAGCACAAATTCTCTAAGTTACATGGATATTCCAGAACCCCGGAATCTAGGAACCCCAGAACCTAGTAGCTCTTTTTTAATTCAATTGAAATAGCTTACAGGGAAGCAGGTTCTAGGGATCCATGTCATCTCTTTGTAAAACGATGTACTTAGAAAATTTATCCCACACTTGAATTTTTTCACTAATATTCTTTTATAATGAAAAGGCGCCACTTCTACCACGTAGTTCTATTAAGCCCACTAACCCCATAAGCCCATAACATTCTAGAATTTCTATTTATGAAAACCTTATGGGCACCTGATTATCTAGGTTCCTTGTCATCATAATATATATATATATGGGGCCCACATTCCCGATTGTTTTATGCTTTCACTTTGTTTTACAATATGTGGCCCCATTTCGTTTCAATGTTCTTTACACCAAGAAACCCATAATAATTTATAATTTCCAATTCCAAACAACTGATGGGCACTCATGCTTTTGGGTACTCCTCTCTCTAGTCCATCAATTCTATGTCGTATTTCCATGGAACATTATTTAATTTCATTACGGTATTTTTCCCTCTAGGACTTCACTCCACTTATTCTCCTCTATTGCTCAGATCTTTAGAACTGTAGAAAATTTAGTAAATGTTAATTTTGTATCCTTACGATCCATTTCTACTCCTGGGGTTATGACGTGCCATATATCACGTGGCCACTCACCTCTTCCTTTTCCGATCAACTTAATGCTTTTATTAATGGTATGTGCCGGTTCATTCAGGGTTAAAAATAAGTTTATTTAATAAGTTAAAGTCATTATTTTACCATTTGATTCATTTCTTTTCTGTAATAGCTCTTCTCTATTAATCCCTCTATTTTTTCTACAGGAAAGCATTGATTCTTATTTCTGAGAATAAATGAAGAAGGCTAAGTCAAAGATGAAGGCATCCGTGTAACAATATATTAGTCCATATGTTGAAGTAATAGATGAAAAGCTTCAAGGAACAAGGCTCTCTTATGATACAGTTTGTACCATAGATTCATGGAATTTGTCATGAGAAATAATATACAAGTATTTCGAGGATGAAGAGCCTCGGATGATAGTGAAGAAAATTGTGGTTGATGATGAAACACAAACTTTAGAGGCAACTCCTAAGGGTGCACAAAGTTCTTTCTTACACAAATTGGAGCAAGGCCTCAACTTTTACCATATACAAATATGGTCATATGGGTTGTAGAAACTACAAATATTACTGAAAGAAAGTTCTAGACACATAAACACGCCATAATTGGCTCATTCACAGCAAAGGACCTCTAGGTCATGTACCATTTATCAGACCCACAAAGCATTTACAATAGACATATGTGTAAGAGTTAATAAAGAAGCATGGGGAACCTGTAGATTCTACTGGAGATTAGAGAAAGTACTTAAACAAATAAAAAATAAAAGAGAGCAATGATTACTCTATATATTCACTTGCCTCTCCAGTTAGTCAAATTTCCACTATATTATGTAGATTATACCCATATCCCAATGTCTCTAAGTTCCCTGATAGTTGCATCTCCTTAATAAAATGGGCTTATGAAGGTTATATGTTTGATTGATTGATTATATTATCCAAAAATATATCCAATAATATTATGTATTTCCACACCTCTCATAGTGTCTGAGAAAAATAATCCCATTTTACATGTCAGCCTACATCATCGATAATCTCCACTTTTCTCCTGATTTCCTAGCAATGAGATGGAAATGGAGTCTTTTTTAGCCCTCACCAATTCATATCTATCACAATATACTTTGGGAATCTAATTATTTTGTTAATTTTTATCAAACTTTCCATCAGGTGATCATCCCTATATATGAAATCATATTTGGAACCAAACCTCCCAGAATGTCTTTGGAACCATAGAAAACATCCAAAAGGTTGGTAATTGCTTCAACGAGGAGTTGTTTACATATATGGTAGTGTTGGGATGTTACTTGACACCCCATGTGTTTTCCCTCTACATCACTAATAATATTTTGTGTACGGAAGTAGCTTACATTAATTTTTCCCATGGGATTACCAAGGCATTGAAAGAAAGCAACAAGAAAATTTGGCCTCAGTTTCCTTTATCTTTTGGTATTTTCTCTCTAGCCAATTATGGTCATGCTAAAAACGAACTGCAACCCAATTAAAGCATTTTAATTAGCCACCATCCTAGATAGGTCACATGACCCTAATGGAGTAGAAAAATATGTTTCCATATCCTTTAGTATTAGAAAATATTTGCATGAGGAACATAAGTTTGATGACATATATAGTCTTGAGTAGTGTGGATGAGAAATTGTTAGTAAATGATGGAGAAAAATTTTTCACTTTCAAAACTTTAAGATTTGATCCCCTCCCCATACACTTATTAAAACTTCCCCTAAAAAAACATGCCGCAATGAAGGAGACTAGGTCTTATACTTAGCAGGAAGCTTCCTCTCAACCATTGGTCCCTCCTCAACTAAAAAAACATAAAATAAAAAATAGTTCTTTAAACCCTAGTGGAGAGATTCATAAGGTAGATTTTAGGATGAAAAAGGTTT
This sequence comes from Pinus taeda, assembly GCA_000404065.3. Taxonomy (NCBI): domain Eukaryota; kingdom Viridiplantae; phylum Streptophyta; class Pinopsida; order Pinales; family Pinaceae; genus Pinus; species Pinus taeda. The sequence continues at coordinate 489,408 of APFE030266596.1, read as the reverse complement.
GGGACCAGTTTGATTAGGCCCTAAAACATCTCAACAAAGGGAACATAAAAATGTGATCTTAGCAGGACACACTAATAAAAATATACTTTACTGAATAATCCCTCTTCTTAGTAAAATGTCATGGCAGAGCAGTCAGTTTTTGAGAAGACACCATTTGTGACCCAACTTGAGGTAGAGATTATTCCTACTAATCCTACTTCTACAATATTCCTCAATATTGAGGAAATTCATCCAATGTACATCTTTTACATTCCAATGCACAAATTTGTAGTCAAGAGAGGTAGGAAGAAGAGGAAAATTGATGAATCACTGGATTTAGTCCCATGAAAAGCCTATCAAGCTACTTCTCTTGAAGTTCTTTCGAAAGGTTCCTATACTACCCCTTATTAAGAGCTTCGAAAATTAAATCAGTTTAGAGGTGCACATGCCTCAACAACCATGGATAAATCAATAAAGGTGAAATAATTCCTAAGAGAAATATGAAAATATTTCCACTATGGAGAAAGAATTCACGAAATAAAAATAACAATTGAGGGAATAGTGGAAAACATAGTTAAACTAGAAAGATATCACACTAGTAGAACTGCAAAACTAGTTAAATGCACTTCAAATTCAACATGCAGAGGAAATTAAATAAAAATATGGACAGCTCAAGGAATCATATAATAAACTAGAGAAATTGCAACTCGAGACCCCTCATCTAGTGAAATTAAAATAGGGGGCTTATGACCTTAATGCTCAACTCCAAAAGAAACAACAACTTCTATGTGAATATATGGAACTAATTCAGGTACAATGTAAACTGGGTATTACATTCATTGATGAACTGGTGGATATGATAACATATTATGTTGAAACCAAATGAGATCTCAATAATCTATTGGAATAGAAAAACAATGTTGAAGGAAATAAACTTGACTTTCCTAAAATTGATGAAATGAAAAACTCAATTATTTTGAAAGGATGGAAGGAAAAGATTCCTTTGGTGAGGATGCTCATTAAGTTGAAGGCGATTGGTTCGAAGGGAAATAGTACTGGGATGTTGGGTTGCAAAAGCAGGGATGGAACTTCATAATCAGGGTGGGCGAAATCACCCATTCATCTTAATATAAGAGAGGACAGACTTCACCGTCGAACCATTAATTATAACTATTATATACGTAATAAGACTGAATTCGAGATGACGGTCGTCCGTTATTAGAGATGGAGATGCCTCGAAAAGAGACAATGCGAAGCATGGCTTGACCACCGCCCCCACACCAATAAGCATCAAGGGCCGACAGCCCCCCCACCCAATAAGTAAACCCTAACCGGGAAAATTATGCAAGAGAGTTATCAAATTCCATAGTTGAATCCATCAATGGTTCATTTCTTGAATCAAATCTAACTCACATTTTTCCATAAGATTCCTTGCTAGATGTACAGGGGTTACCTAAAGATTGGATAAAAGAGAGGGTAGAGTTTCTTAAGAGAATTGACTAATTTACTAGAGTTAATCTTGAACTCAATTGACAATTCTTGGTTAAGACACATACTCATTGGCTAGTCATAAAGGCACTCACTAATACTACAATTCAAATTTTTCCACCTTTGAAAGTGTCTATCTTCAGCATCCAGGTGCACATCAAGACCCATTCCCCTCTAGCGCTGGAAGAACTTCTAGATATCCAAAAGATATGGCAACATGCCATTGGCCCATTCTCAACCAGCTAAGAGTTTTTACAACCATTTACATGTTATTCTATCTTTTTATGATTTAGGTGAGCATTTTTAGGAGATTAATTTCACTCCTTGTTATAATGAACACTATAAATCTACCTCTCAATCTCATTCGGAGGGGTTCCGAATTTTGGGGAAAAAATAAAATATTTTGTTGGACTTTTGTACTCAAGTTGTATTTCAATAATCTGAACCAATTCCAATTCCAATTCCAATATGAATAGATTTCCAATAATATGGGTACTTTTATTAGCTCTCTATGCATTCTATTTTGAAAGGAATTGTTCCAAATGTTTAAATATTGTTCATCTATGTGCTTTTATTAATTCTAACAATATCACTTTTGATGTAGGTGAATTAAATTGTGTCACATACAATGAATAATGAAATTGTTTTTTATATGTGATAATCTTATACTTAACTTGATTAACTATTTAATATAATTAAGTCATTATTTATTTTTAACAACGTTAATTCGTGGGAATCTTTATTTTCGTAAAACAACGTTATTTTTCTAGCGCATAAAAATTAATATACTCAGGTAAAATTAATTAGATTAGATTAGCTTTTACTTTATAATAGTAATTAAATTTGTTTATCAGTTAACATTTCCATCCACTCCACCCCTATATACAATAAGCTTTCATGGGTAATTGGACCCAAAATACCAGTCGGAACCACCAACATCAATGGAAAAAGTTTCATTGGGACTCTGACTGACTAGATTCCCAAATGTTGATGTAGTCATTTTTGGCCATAAACAATGACCTAATGTTTTAACATTTATGAATTCATTTTTCCATTTAGTGTCGGATGGGCACTCCTTTCAACATCATTTTTTTACATAGGTTTTACACACCCTAGTCAATAAGGGAGAGGCAACCTAGACTTGAGCAGTTTAACAGCCCTAGTTATTTGGTTTGGTCATCTTCGACATGTTTATAGACTTTGATAGCCTTTAGGTTCCTCCTCTTGTGAAGAAGAAGTCGGGTAAGCTAACCAAATTTGTACTACATATATATGTACCTAAACTAATGTTATTTTGCTGAAACTACAAATTAATAAACTATATACAGTCTGCAAGTTAGTAACTGATAAAAATGAAGTATTAAAGGTATAGAAAGAATATTGGTTAAAGAAAATAATATATAGAAATGAAATATTGGTTAGCGATATAAAAAGCTGTAGAAATAACATTAATACAATTAGTAAAGACCAAAAATGAAATGTAACTAGTACAAAGAACAAAACATATATTCTTTGTAGAAACAATAAAATTGATTTCTTAATTTTGATTTATATAAAAAACAATAAATTAAATTTAAAAGTAAGAAAGATTATCCTTAATGTAAAAGAAATGACAGATACCTTTTACAATGAAGACCTCATACCTTTTGAATAGACGCATATCAAACTATACATATTCTAATGATTAACATTAAGAATAGATGCAAGTAAACTAACTAATGCATCAAATTATATTGCTCAAACGAGATGTAGAGGACTATTGTAATAAATTATAAAATAAACGTTCATGCAACCAATTGCCTGTGAATAAAACTAATGAATAAATAACCGAAATAAATTTTTCAATCACAGAAATTACAATAATAAATAAATGCAATTCATATACTAAAAATAACATAACTTGAGCTCTAAATTATTGGGCTAAAAACACAAAAACCTAGATTGGATGTATGTCTACATTAATAACTAGCCTTAGGGCACAAGTCACTAGAGACTATATTCATCAATTAAAAACAAATATGGAGTGTTACAAAATATAAGAAAGAAAGGAAATGCAATAATTGTTAATAATTTGTAGAATAAAACCATACAAATAGTAATTACTGCATGTTGAATCTCAAGGAATCAGATCACACAAATGTTAGTGGACATGTTGACTGTGTTGGATTCGCCAACATTTACGGGGTCTCCCTGATATGAGGTCCCAAATAGACCTCACACCATTTGGTGTAGGAGTCTCATCTGATATGATGGTCTGGTCGCCATATACTTATATATTTTCCTTGGCTCTAGCTTTTAGCACATGTGAGTTTTGCAGTGGTACCTTCGGAAAGCAAGGTGAGTGTGCCTAGTGAGTGTGAAACATAATTGTTTCTAGGTTCTCTTACTGCAAAAGGGGGGAGAAATGTGAGCCTCTAAGTGAGAGGTAATAATATGTTATGAAACCAGCTCACAAAAAGATAGAAAATATATTTGAACACCTTAGAATCAGCCTCTTCAAGGGGGCAACCTCCTTTACATTACACAAATGAACAATTATTGGATGATACAAATGAAAAGACCTCCTTTTTATATATATGAGTCTAAGGGGTCATAATATAATTAGGGCTGACATAACAATAATACTATAAGGGCACAATAATAACAATAGTGGGCTTCTATGGGGCACAATAGTAACAATATGGGCACTACATGGGTACATCAATATAATAAGTGGGTTGTACTTAATAACAATAAGGGGTTACACTAGTAGTATAGGGGCCTAACAT